>PVHP010046601.1:0-13230 GCA_004024765.1 Zapus hudsonius | reverse complement strand
TAGAAGTCATCCAAGGATTTATTTTTAAGTCTCATTTCTATTTCATGTTTTGCACTGTCCCTGCTTCCAGAAATTAAAATTTGGAACATCACTTCTGAATTATAATTTTCCCCAATATAGTTTACATTAGTTGACAGACATTTTTATAAACTGAATATGCAAAATGTGCTATTTAACATGCTCTGAAATGCTTGAATTTAAATAAAGGAGAAAATGAGTAACTAATATGTAACAATGTTTCTTTTTCTAAACACATCATAAGTTTCAGTAGAGGTTTCTTGTTTTTCAGGATATTTTTAATGGTAAAAATACTTCCAGAACTACCAACATTCTTATGACATTCTTTTTAATGTTTATCAAGTTATAACTGATCTAGTTTCTGTTTCTAAAACATGTTGTGGAGTTACTAATGATTAGAGGAATTTTGCAGTGTCTTTGAGAGCACCAGAGGCTTATCCCAACTCTTGAATGGACAATAACTTAACATGCTTAGCATCTATACAAAACTTCCATTGAGTGAGCAATCTTCCAGGGCTTATGATCAAGAGCACAGGTGGCTTACCAGAACATTTAGGATCCCCTAGATGTGTCCCACCATCTCCTGGGCCCTTTTTGACCTGGGACCAGGAAGAAAATATTGGCTGCCCTTTTAGCCTTGATATTCTTATTGACTTTGGCTGCTTCATCCGTTATTGAACACCCAATAGGACAGTTACACTAGTTTTGAAGAAAAGTATAGATGCAGGGAAGTTCTGAATACTGTTAGTCTTTTGCAAAACAGATCTAAATAAAGAATGGTCTAAAATCTTAACATTACTTTGTATCATCTAACTTAAGTTGTCTGGCATTGTGGTAAGCTATATCTAAAAAAAATAAATAACATATATAACTTACTTGAGCTTTGTAAGTAAAGTTAAAACATGTTAACATGGTACAATTAATTGATGTAAATAAAAGGATTTTACCAACAAACTTACAGTAATTGATATGATGAATATTTAATAAACAACCAGAAATCATTCCTGTTAAGAAAACAACTAAAACAGAACAAAGTCCTAATATCTCTGTCTTAAGATTATTTCTATTGATGGCCTCAGATAAGAGCAACTTTTTTTTTCTGTCTGGAACCATTCTGTGTACATATGTTTGTGAAAGACCTCATTCAATTTTTCTCTTGGGAATAGTGAGGGAGTATCACCTAGAGGGTACCTTACTAGCTTTGAGGGAAGAAGACTCTTAGGAGTGTTTTGGCCAGTTGGTCAGCTAATCCATTTGGCTCTGAGGTTTTACTTAACCTCTTTTCACACCCTTGGTTGTGCATTACTACAATTTGCAAATGAGGAAAAACTGTAGAATGTTTCTCTTATCTAAAGAGACAATTATCAGTTGGCTAGACATTTCCCTTGGAGGACAATAGGTGTGATATATCATGGGGTATATATACAGACAGGTCATCTCCAAAAGTAATTTTGGTAACCTCAGGAGTTAACAGGGATATTGTGGTAACTGATCAGAACCCTCAAGGTCAGGACTTAGTTAGAACTTCCAAGGCCATCCATTTTTTTTCTGATACATACAAATTAAATATGCTCCCAATACGGAAACTAAATGTTGGGACCTTTAGCAGAGATTGTTATAGTTGACCAAATACATGCTGAGATGCTAGTTCTTAAGTCAGCAAATATGTTCCTAATGCCTAGGCATCTTTTACTAAATCAGGGTAAGCTATCTTCCCACACTCAGAGATCAATAACTGACAGAATCTTGTCACTCCCAAGAATTTCCCACATTGCTTGAGAGTTCCAGGGAGTAAGAAAGAGACAGTAGATCTCATCACCTGTCCACTTAATGCCCCAGCCCTCCCTGGCAAAATCAATCTCAAAAATTTCACAATGACTTATCAAAGTTCAGTGCTGAATCATGAAACTTTATATTCTCTGTATATCAGGAAATTGAGAAGTTTGAGGGACCAACCCACTTCTTTGAGCCAGCACTGGATGATCTCAGTGATAGAAAGAGTTGTACACAGGGGACCTCAGCTTACTTCCCTTCCCTCCTATAAAACAAGTCTAACTGAAGGATGAAATTATATTAAGAACCCCCTCAGAGGGCCAGGTTTTCATATCTCCCAGAGGGTATTCAGGCCAGGCACAAATGGAAAAGTTACTCTGAGAGTCTTTCTTGTGTGTGCATGTATGGATACCACCAGGGTCTCCTGTTACTGCAAATAAACACCAGATGCTTGTACCACTTTTTGCATCTGACTTTATGTGGGTGTTGAGAAATTTTACTTGAGTCTTTAACCCAGACCTTCAGGCTTTGCAAGCAAGTGGCCTTTAACAGCTGAGCCATCTCCCTTGCCTTTAAGCCATTTTTTATCATTACTTAAAACTTGATATAGAGGGAACAACAGAGACAGAACATGAAAAAGTATGTTACAATCTTGAATAATGTATAAAGTAGCTGACCCAGTTGGGAGAGTCAGAAAGAACACAGGGCTTTGAGCCCTTGAATGCCCTCCCCAGGCCTGAGGCAAAACCCTGTTGCTGAAGAAACCCCAGAATGCCATCGATCAGCAACAAAAGACCGTTCAAGGTCCGGAATGCTAACCAGCCCCAGATGCCAGTTAGTATAGTGCTGGAAGGCACTGCACAAGCTGCCAGGGGAAGCCAATCAACAACAGCTGGAGTAAACAGAGACCACTGGCACGAAACACAGTCTGTGGACATGAATAGGCTGACCATACTTCCTACTGGGAAATAACAGTGAACCAAGAAAGGAACACTCATGCAATGGAGAAACCTGGGCCTGGGGGAGAAAATCAATAGCTTTTAAATTTGGCCAAATATTCCACTTAGGGAGGGGGAGTCCTTGACTGGAACTGAGGATTCAGGGCAATAGGCACCAGATTCCATACTCTTGGGCTCACAAGAAAAGATGCACTATGGGAGCGATTGACAGGGAGGCTACTAAATATAGAACCTTGGTAATCCAGAATTGTATATATTTATTAACCTAGACTGATCTCACTCTCCAATGGAGAATGTGTTTGTATTTTTCAGGATGCAGCAAGAGAGCTATGGCCCATCTAATCCTACCATCTGACCCAGGCAGATAGCTGAGATCCTGGCAAGAGATGAGCCACCACAGTCATATCGTGGAGGATCCATATGGAATCCCACAGAGAATGACAGGATGAACAAGGGACCCACAGCCACAGCCATTCAATAAACACAGGATAAGCCAGGGTGACAGAAACCAACAATTTTCAACACAAACACCCCTAAGCTCACAACATTAAAGCAGCCTTAATACTCACCCACCATGACTCAGGGAACTGAGCAGAAGAGGGGGCAGAAAGATTGTGAAAGCCATGGTGGGGGAGACTATCCAGAGGCATGGCACCCCTCAGTAACAACACACTTGGGCCAGGAGAACCAGGCTGAGTACTAGATTATCCATGGTCCCCTGCTACAAGGACTGATCCAGATGACCCATGGAGAAGGATATCCAGCTGATTGGGGATGGGGAGGGGGGCATTGGGGAATTGGGAACAACAACTCATTGTTTACCCACTAAATAATGTAACTCATTATGGACAATATATATATATATATATATATATATATATATATATATATATATATATATATATATATATATATGAAAAAAGAAAGAACACAGGGCTTTGAATTCTCATTTATAAACAAGAGAACTATTGATATTCTATAGCAGTGGAAGCCAGATGAATCTTAGAACTCCTATTTATTTATTTATTTAGAACCACATTTTATGGCTATAATCATTACAACCCATATGGTCACCCCAATCTTATTGGAATGATAAGGCTAGTCTGAATTTGACTACTGGGTATGGTTCAGGCTACATTTCTATGGTGAATGCACAATTTGTTTCTCGCAAACAAATTCTGTCATAAATATCAGGTACTAAGGTTTACATTATAAAATTGTAAAATTACTTAGGCATTTACAAAAGCTACAAAAATCCTTATTCTAACACTTATACCATAGATAATTCTGAGATTACTTAATTATAATCCTAATGCTAAATTTGAATAGCATAAATAAACTCCTTATTCTAAAAGGAGTGTCATGCATAGTTTCTGCTTTTTTAATCATGACTGATAGATATGCAAGAGCTACATTATTTTTTTTAATTATCCTTAGGGCCTTGTTGATATAACAGTCAGTCTTTTCCCACCCAGCACTTTTGTACTATGCAAAATTGCCAGGGTGATCTTTAGTAAACTTTGGGGAGTTTAAGTGTCCATTTAATAGATGGAACAGTGACCCAGGGTTCTCAAAGTTCCTTCTATGAGTAATCACCACTTCCATTCAGATTTTCTTAAAAGGATCATAATCCATACTAGGGGTCAACAAAATCTCTGTTTAGTGACATATAACAGCCAGAGCAGTGATATCATGGAAGTATCTAGAACAAAAAGAGAATAGAAATGCAGGAGAAGGTGGTGCTGATATCACATCGAAAATTAGTAAAGCCAATTCTACATTTCCAGAACACACCAGGTTGCCAGAAAGGACATAGAGCTTAAGTCACATAACAAGAATTTTAACTTGTGAGAAACATAGACATGATCTGCACCAGCAATTTTAAATAATTGAAGCAACCATAAGAATAACAATAGATATAATCATAATACTATGTCTCAAGGAATGTTCTAAATACTTTATACATGTTCATTAATTTAATTCTTTAAAGAAGCCTTTGATGTGAGCAGTAGTATTTTCATACTGCACACACACACACACACACACACATGAGGTAACTAAGCTAAGAAGTGATTGAATAACTCACACAGCTAGAAAATATCTACAAATACATTTTTACCTAGTACTCAACAAATAGCTATTGAAGCAACATGCTCTAGTAGCATGGACAGAAGTGGGGAGGGGGTGTACAGTTTCATTGAGAAAATGACCTTCTAAGGTAAAAGATAAATCCAGTTTCCTGGCTTACAGAAATGTATGGTGACCACAGTTAATAGGCATTTTTTTAGTAGAAGCTATCCTTTCAAATATTTGATTGTCAATGAAGGGTAAGGAACAGTTTCCCTCAATTTCTGATGGAAACTTTAATAATGTCCTTAGAATATTGCAAATATATTTATGTGGTTCTTATAACCATTTTTATAAACCTAAAGAGTTTTAGATAGCTTTTTTTATTCTTATAACAAAATATATGGGAAAATCAACCTAAAGGAGGAAATATGTATTTTGTCACACAGTTTCAGAAGATTCAGTCTCTAGTGTTATGGTAAAGCAGCATAACATAGGAGAAAATGTAGTGGAGAAAGGCCATTCAACCCCAGGTTTGAGAATAAATAAATAAATAAAGAGGAAGAGACAAAGGCCCCACAATCCACTTTAAGAATATACTGTGCATGACCAAAGAACTCCCCCTAGGTCTTATCTAGCAATTGAAGATAGCTTCCAGAGAGGCAAGCCAAGTTATATGGACTATCCTGGTGAGAGTTTGAAAATGATAAGTGCAAAGATTGTGTTGGCTTTGGAACCATCAAAGAGGAAGAAATGATAGCAGAGAACTTTGTTGGAACTGGACTACTACCATAAGGGCTTGCTGCTGTGTTCTACTGCCCATGCCCAGAGAGTTTAAGCAAGGTTGAATTTGAAGTCTGGATTCTTGTGCTTGGCAGAAGATATAGAATTAGAAATATATGATTTTAGATTGGAAAAATGCAAACAAGTTTAAAATTACAAACACAGAGACTGGTTTTAGGTTACTGAAGTTGCTATTGTCCAGCATATAAACATCCTTAAGGAGGATTGCCCAAATACTTTACATTGAAACAATCGAAAAGGATGCCTGAGGTGATTCAACGTCAGAGAGACTGAATGGTAGAAATACAAACTTTTACATGAAGATGCCTGAACATAAGGAACCTCTTTTTCAAGGTCATGATTTTTTTTCTTGGATTAACAATATGGCTGTGTCCTGCATACCTGGTATCGATTGTGGGAATATAAAAAAATGCATGGTGGTGGGGTCATGAAGTACTCATAGTTCCAGGAGCCACTACTGAGATACAGCATATGAGACAGGGCATGAAATCCCTGATAGAAAGGTTAATGTGAGGCCATTGTCTAAAGTTAAATAGGAGCCTCTGCTGAGATGAGGCATGGGAAACAGGATATTCCTATTTTAAAGGTTGTAAGACCAACATATGGAGCTGAAAATGGACCATGGTTTGCATTGGAAATTCAACGATGTTTTGGTTATACCAGGACTGTGCAGAGGCTACTATGGAGTGCTATTGGCTCAGAATGGAAGCTTTCCCTGGCTTCTCAGCCCAGCTGGAGGGGCAGAATTAAAAAAAATCCAGAGACTCTCAGATGTTGGTCTTGAACTATAGGTGTTTGATGTTTGCATAAGAGTTATTGAGTTTACATTGGTCCAGTCTCTTCTTGTTATGTCTTATAGTAATGTTTACTCTGTGTCATATGGTGGAAGTGTGTATCTTGTTTTAATTTTATAGGACTCACAGTTAAGAGACAGACTTGAATCTCAGATACTTCAGACTTTGAAACTTTGGACTTTGGAATAAACTTAAAATTGGCAAAGATTGTGAGGACCTTTGAAGTTGGACTGAATACAATTTATAATGTGAGATAGTCATGAGTCTATTGTGGGCCAGGTTTGGAATTTGGTAGTTTGAATGTATGTACTCCCATAGACTCAGATGTTTATTAAGCTTGTAACTTGGATTTCCAGCTGCCTAGCTGGAAGAGGGAGAGGATCACTGGGAGAGGATCCTGGGTCCAAGCCCTAAGGTATGTTTGGAGGCTCTTCTAATTTCTAGCCTAAAGTCATGCAGAGTAGTCTGAGCTTTTCCTGATTCCCTGCTGGTTCTGTGCTTGCTTTTGGTGCTGGCTATTGGGTGGTGTCTCAACTGTAAGTACAAATTACTTCAGAGTTTATGAACTACTGATTATTGTTTTTTTCTTGAATTCATATTTAGGTATTCAATTTTGAGAAAATCAAAAAAAATCATATAGATCCAAAAATATAATCACAATTATAGATATATGGACTAATTTAATTTGTTGTCTCACCTAATAATTCCTCCATTCTCCAATCAATTATTATTTCATATACTTTTTTATTTGTTTTAATACAGGTTCTCATGTAGCATAGGCTAGCCTCATTATTTGAGGATGACTTTGCTTCTCCTGTGCATCCATTCCTGGTTTTATGCAGGTCCTAGTACATACTAGGCTAAAAACTCTACCCACTGAGTTATATCATCAGTTCTCCACACAGTGTTTTCTTTTAATTTTGAGTGTTTGTTTTTTAATGTTTTTATTGGCTTACAATTACATATATTAATACAACAATATGCTCAGTATCACAGGTTCTTAGATAAAGCCATTGAATCCATGGTGACATTTCCTCTTATGCATTAATTATTCTCCCCCCATGACTCTTACATTCTTTCTACCCCCTCTTCCTCAAATTTCCCTGAGTCATAGTGGGTGAGTTTATATTTTTGCATAGTTATTAGGTTTTTAAGATTAAGATTTAATACTTACCTGGCAGGGGAGATACCATGATCACGAAGGTGGTTTTCCCAGGGCAAGGCTTATCCATTGCACTCCGGATGTGCTGACCCCTGCGATTTCCCCAAATGCGGGAAACTCGACTGCATAATTTGTGGTAGTGGGGGACTGCGTTCGCGCTCTCCCCTGCTAAAAAAGAAAAAAAAAGTCTGTAGATTTGTATTTTGGACAATTTTGGGCACCTAGGGTGCCTCTCTCTATTGTCCTTCCCCAGGTTATCTGCCTTGCTGTGGGAATAGCTCTTTTGCTCTCCATCTCACTTCAATAGAGGGACCTGACCAGCGATATGCTGAGTGGGCAGGAGGCATCTTCAAGTTACACCATCCGATGGACTGAGAGTGCAGAACACACTGCTATATGGCACAGACAAGCAAGTCAAGAAGTGCCCATCTGTGCAATAGTGGCACCCAACCTAGGTGGGTAATCAACAGCTGGCTAATTGGCTCTGAGATCCTCTCAGAGACAGGGAACCCCTGACTGGTAAGGAGACCCAGGGCCACCTTGAATGGGGACCAAGAACCCTATCTACATAGGAAAGTCCTCACTAACCATAGGTCCTCAGAAAGGCTACACCCTCCAAACGCTCACCAACCTAGCAATACCTGTCTCAATTGACCAATAATGATCTCACTCTCCACTGGAGACTCTTTGTATTTTTCAGAAAGCAAAGTGAACTGGAGACAACAGAACTCCACCAAAAGGATATGTTTTGATGGAGGACACTGAAGCAGGAGACCATTCACCTCAAACTCCCCACTTGAGTGTTTGTTTTTTATTGAGAGCTTTAGTATATAAACATATTGCAAATTTATCATATTCCCATCAGATTATACTCTTATGTTTCCTCTCCCCCCATAGAAGTAAAATTAATACATATGAGAAAGCAAAATTCTTAACTTCATGATTTTGACAAGTATATTATAATAATATAATGACAAATATACTGTTCCCATATAACTCACACTCTTTGATTTTGGGACTCTTTCGTCATTTCAGGAAGTTTCGTTGTGTCCATTTCTAGTTAATTTACACTTGCTACAAAAAACATTATTCTGATTTTTTTCACACCACAAATTTATTTTGCTGATTCTACATCTTCATAAATAGAAATACTGCAGCATGTAACATTGTGATGGTTAAGTTTGTGTGTCAACTTGACCTGTTGGCAATCCACAGTAATCTTGAGTGTTGTGTAGTAGATTTCCTCTGCATTGGAGAGTGAAAGAAAGCTCAGGAGATTTGGGAAGTCATGTTAGCTATGAACAAACATCCCTTCCTGGGAGGGCAAGACCAGAAGGAAATTCCAGAGAGTCAGGAAGTCAACAAATCTGGGAAAGGGTTGCAAGATCCTGTACTATTGCTTCACAGAGGGAAGGAATTCTCACTCTCATCCTTCCTGGTTTCTGGTGCTTGTAGTGACTTTAACATGGAACTATCCTGCTCATATATCCTTTTATTCCATTGGGATGAATTTCCTTCAGTCTTCTAGCCTGGACTGAAGACCAGCAGCTCACAAGGAAGCCTTCATGCCTTCAGTAATGGATTGGGACTGCTGAGGCATCCAGCCACATGAACTGAGTGGCTACTGGTTCCTTGTCACTTGGGCTTTCAAACTGCTATTGTGGGGCTGATGTGAGGTAATCCAATAAATCCTCTTTTTACTATAATTTGTTCTAATGGTTCTGTTCCTCTAGGTAATCCTGGCTAATATAGACATCTTTATTCTTTTCTGTCTAATATCTGTCACTCAGCATAAACATGTTATTGACATCTATGACAGTAATAATCATAATAATGTTCATGATGGTGTATCAGTAGTCATCTCATTTTCAATAGTATTCCAGTGTATGAATATGATTATTAACTTGATCTCAAAGTTTTATGCTTAAGTGGGTAGGTGTTTTTGACTGTTCTAAATAAGGCTGCTATGAACAATTTTTAATAACATGTGTACATACATGCAGTTTCATTTATCTAGGGTAATATCTAATAAGTAGAGTTCCTAGGTCAATGAGCAAATGTTTGTTTTCATTAAAATATATATTTAATTTTCAGAATACAGAATTAAACTTTATAAGGCTAGGTGTCGATGTAAGATATAACAATGCTATTCCCTAATTAGAAGTAATGATACAGTCCTCTAATTTGCATGTGAAACCCTAGTAAATTCTGGAGCCACATGTGACTCAGGTCTGCCAATTTTATAAATTTCCTTTCGTCACTGTTTTTCCCCCAATGTCACCATATAGTTGTTGACTACATATTAGAAAAACTTCAAAATTATTTTATATAAATGAAGCTTAAAAACAAAGAATAAATAAGAGGGAACAAACTGTTTTCATTTATTCTTCAACAAAATTGTAGAAGGAAAAGAAACACAAAAACAACTATTAGTTGCAAAGTAACTTATCTGTAATTACTAAAATAATTTGTCTCTTCAAAGTCAATTCCTCACAAAGAATTGAACAAGGATTATTTCACTAAGATAGCATACCTGGCTGCCTTTACAGTCATAAAAATAAATTAATCTTGGTTTTATAATTTTTATTCAGTTCAAGGAATAATCAGGGATACTTGTTATAATCAAGGAACAATTTAGTATAAGTGAATAAGGTCAACTTTCTTTTAATATGCTATTGTTTCCCCCACAGATTGCAAAATATGTTGCAAAACATATTTAAATTACAGATCCATGGTTCCCATCGCATAATTATGGTATCAGAATATCCAGTGACAGTGTTTAGTATTTTTTTCTTATTTTGAAAACACTTTGGGTGACCCTAATATTTATAGAGGATTGATTTTAAAAAAGAGAAAGATGTAAGATTTTTCACACCACTCTACTACGCGCACAATATCCAATTGCTTTCTAGCTTTATTACTTGAATCTACTTTTCCTAAGAATTCCTCAATGGGCTCTAAAGATTCAAAGATTCAAACATTAGCATAGAACAAGAAGAAAGAAATTCTTTGGAAATTCAGCTTTACACAAGAAGATCTTCCATGTCACTAATTTTATATCACCAGGAGTTATAGCTGAGTACAAGCTGAGTCATCAATTTCCAAAATTCTTTGGATAAGAAATGTTTTCAATTTTAGATCTTTTCAGATTTTATAGCATTTGCAAACAAAAAATTCATTTTTGTTTCTTGCATACCTTATACACATAACATGAAAGTAATTGTATGCACTAGTTTAAATAATTTTGTGTGTGAAGTAAGATTTCTTAACATGGAATTTTCTACCTATGCCATTATATTATTGACTAAAAAATTTGGATTTTGGTGTATTTTCATTTGAATTTTGGACTGAAGATAATTCTCAGCTTGTAATAATAAAGAGAGTGTGTTTTTGATGGGTCTTGTCCTTTGGCAAAATGCTTTTCTTACTACCTTGCTCTATGGAGGCAATGGTAGGTATGCTGTTGGG
Organism: Zapus hudsonius; assembly: GCA_004024765.1. Classification (NCBI taxonomy): domain Eukaryota; kingdom Metazoa; phylum Chordata; class Mammalia; order Rodentia; family Dipodidae; genus Zapus; species Zapus hudsonius. Next base: position 2,185 of record PVHP010046601.1, on the reverse strand, counting down.
GCAAGAAGTTAATTGTCATCATAATAGAGAAAAAACATGACTACATAGATAATAAACAAGATGATAAAAATAAAGAAAATATTGAAAGCAGCCAAATAAGAATAACATATTTCATTTGCAGGACAATTTTCTAAACATATAAAGATTTTTTCATCACAAACTATGGAAAGCAAGCAACGTTTTTTAAAGTACTGAAAAAGAAAATCTGCCTATCAATCCACAATTCTATATCTAATGAGAGTATCCTCCTTTAAGAATGAAGGTTAAAAAAAAGAATTAATGTAAAATAAGGATGATCTGAGTTAATGGAAAACATTAGAGAATTTGAAAGAAATTCTTCATGTGGAAAGAAAATAAAGGTTAAAGTAAATACAAAATGTAAGTAATAATAAAATAGCTGCAGAAAAATTGGATGTCTCCCTAAATAGAGTAGACTATTTTTAGAAGATAAAAATATATCATTCAGGTTTTAAGAGTTCACAAGTTTTCATTACTGATTACTGAAAAGGAGACTGCTGTCCTAAAAAGGTAATAAATATTGTTCCTAGAAATAAGGATGCACAAATAATAATGGTCACTTTATTAATACTGATACTAAAATTACCTCATTCCATTATCATAGTCACTATGTCTTAGAAAAATATCACATCAATTTATTCTTAAAAGAGCTATTGAGCAAAAGGAGAAAATAGATTTTGATAGCCTAATTTGATTATTCTATCTCTCTGCTAAGGTTAAATTTATTTTTAGTTTTCTGTATTTATCCAAAACATTATGTATATTAAGTATAAATTAAAATTACAAAAACAAAGCACTTTTTACTATATAGTTTACTTTGCAATTAAAAACTATAAATTTTGAGAACTTTAATATATATACATATTATAATTTCTTAATATTCCCATTAAGTTATACTCTTATGTCCTCTTCCTATGCCATTCCACTGAGGACCCTCCTCAGTTGGGGGTATCCATGATCACTGTGGAATCATGAATGTATTAGTCAGCCTCTGTGGATGGGGAGAGGGGAATGATGCCTCAGAGTAAACCTTCCAACCAGATGGCTCTTACATTCTTTCTGTCCCTCTTTCCCAAGGTTTCCTGAACCTTGGAGGGCATTTGGTTAGTCTCCTTTTAGTGTTGAGCTCTTTGAAGCCTCTAATTTTCCACTTTGATTAGTTTTGAGTTTCCTCAGTACCTACTGCTATCTTTCAGGAGGAGGTTCTCTGGCAAGTAGTGAGAGCAGCACTAATATTTAATGTGCCACTTCCCCTGCAATGTTTCCTGGACCTTGGCAGATGTGACAGAGATTTGTTGTCTAGTGCTAGACAATCAGTTTTTTCTTGTCATTTTGACATGCCTTGGCTCTCCCAGGTATTCACTACCATCTATAAAAAGTAGGCTCTCTAACTAAGAGTGTGAATAGCATAGATCAAAGGGTATAAACCTGTACATTTAGATGGCTTTATGGGTATAACTTCCCATTTAGACAAAGAACAGTGGAAGCTTCATTCTGGGGACTATGACCTTCCAAACCATAGACTGCTGACTTGGCTCTCAGTGCCAAACATGAATTTCTTCCCACAGAGTGGACCTCTTATCCAATCAGAAAGCAATTGATTGCCTACATAATTTATGTACCCTTATTACAATGATGTACTGGAGGATGCAACTTGTCTGGCTGGTATATTTTTAGCTTGAAGAGTCCACTGGTTATTCACACTATTGGTGACCTTTATCCCCCTTCCCCCCCCCCCCACACACAGAAGCTTCCATAGCATTTCCCAGCCAGCACTGTGACAGGTAGTCAGCAGGGAGCTTGCTTCTACCTAAACTCCAGCTTGGTTTATCAATGTCCTGTAATTGAAGCCTGTTTTGTCTTCAACAATGGGGACTTGTCATCTTGCTCTGGTGGGCAATCAAGTGCTCTGGCCTGTAATGTTTTGTGGTCCTCATGTACTTCCATGACCAACAGCTCACTATGATTGGTGTCTCAATTCTGGCACTGGGATTTACCAACAGTAGTCTAGCCTACAGTTTTAGGGTAAAACTTTCTCCACCCCAGAAAAAGCATCAGGGTACTTCCACAGAATATTCTCTCTCTCTCTCTCTCTCTCTCTCTCTCTCTCTCTCTCTCTCTCTTTCTCTCTCCTTCTTCTTCTTCTTCTTCTCCTCCTCCTCCTCCT
>PVHP010046600.1:0-13218 GCA_004024765.1 Zapus hudsonius | reverse complement strand
AAGAATTCCCACTCATGACAAATCTCAAAAGACCTGGGAATAATTTTCTCCAGGGCAATTGGGTCATTGCTACTGAGTTTCTCTTTATACAATGCTATCTTAATAGCATGCTGATTTTCCTTCTTACAAAGGAAGCTGGAACATCTGATTCACATTCTCCAAACCATTTACCTCTCTTCCAGAGTCCTATTTCTCTCCATCACACTTGGCTACATCCATGTTATTGGCTTAATAAATCAAACTTACCTCGATGTCCCCAAATATGGCCAGAAAGGAGAATCTCAACTTTAAAACAAAAGGCACACACTTGCCTGAAATCAGTTAGACATCTCTGTACTTGCAGTGCTAAGGAGACATTCCCATTACCTCACAATGTCCCCTATTAGTACTCTCTGCTTTTACTCTAACCTTTTCTCTTTCATTAAAATAAAAGGCTTCTGCAAAAGTACAGTTACAGATTTTCTGCAAAGCACAATTTATGGCTGCTACTTGCAACCTTCAAAAGCTTTTAAAAATAGTATCGGCTCTATTATTCCATATTATGGTAATTGTAGTAAAGATTTAAGAGGTACTTTAAGACTTTTTAGCTCTACAGTAGATTTTTGTTCCAATTTCTTGTTGGGCATTTGGGAAAGAAGCCTTATTTAAAAGCTTTCCCCTGTGTTCTCTCATATACAACTTCTCTCTTAACTACAGTAGCTAGACCTCACCACACAATTAGGGAAGCCAGGTCTCCAATTAGAGCCCAGAAAAACACGGGGTGAACACATCTTTCCAGGAGCCCATTCCATTTATATACACCTGACAATAATCAAAATTTTTCTCATGTGCTAAGTACCTTTGACCCTCAGTTATGCCTCACATTCCCTTGTTAACTCCCCACCCCTCCTTTGCTCCCCTAGGAAATCAGCACAGATAATCACAAGATTAAATAACTCCAATGCCACTGCTTAAATGTTCAAGGCCATTAATATAACAAATGCCCAAGGGGCTAGGAGGATTTATGTAGTATTGAAATTAAACTGACCTCACCCTCTCCTCAACATAGATCTGTTCTTTCTATTTAACCTGTGTTTTTCTCGTGTTGCCCAGTTGACGATGGTTACAATTCAAAAAACCCAAAAGAATCAGCTAATGGAATTTCCACTGCTGTGAGCATGCACAAAACCCCAATCTAATGGTTGCCCTGGCATTGTTCTTGGATGTCAATGCTCCAAGTGAGATGAGCAATTTAAACACCACACCACACACACACACACACACACACACACACACACACACACACACACCCCATACTGCACTGCTAAGGCATTTTTCTTCAGCACATGCCATATGGGAAAGTCACACATCCATTGATCCTTCGATCCTTCTCTTTCTTCTGTTAAAAATTCAATAGGATCTGAATGGCAGAAATCCTTAACAGTCCCCAACTCTGCAAAGGACAGAGCCGAGGCCCAGATGTCCTTGTTCTACTAGAGCAGAGTCACCGTCTTTTCTTGTGTCTACATGGGTCAGCTGGGAGCCTTCCACAGACACTTCCTCCCTGAGTGCACTTCCCCTCCAACTCTTAGCTGCCTTCCAAAGCAAAGAAGAGCTCAGTTCCATCCGTGCCCACAGTAGATAATCACAAGTGTGTCTGCTTTGTTTTGCTTTGTTCTGAGTTCCCATGTAAATTTCCGAATAGTAAATACACAGAGATTCCTGCCCACTGGTATTTTATGATTTTCATTTGCTCAAAAGCTCTGAATTTCATTATATTTTCCCATTTGGTGCATGGGATTTTTACAGTTAACAGATGTTCACTTAATAGAGCCTCCTAGTGAGCGAATCAGTTTTTCCCTCTGGTATTCATGTAACTTTCTAATCCAGCAGTAGCTCTTTCTGCCAAGAGATCTGGCAGCAGACGCTCAAATGGAAAAGTGCAGCGGCTCTTTCTGAGCGAGCTTCCTCCCTCCTTCGGTCCTGCTCATTCCAGCTTAACTCCTTCCTCATTAACACCATGCAAGAACGGCCGCAGGTGGCTGTGCTCACTTCTGAAGCCAGGCAGGTTTCTCTCACAGATGAAAAGACATTCCGTGCCCAATAAATGAACCCTTAGCCTAAGGCCACAGTAAATGCCAAAACTTCTAATGCATCCAGAATACTAAAGGAAAAACCTATCCAAACAACTGTCCTAGGCCTATCTCCAACTTTTCAACCATTATAGTATTTTATTCAAACATATCTTAGGACATTAAACCAAGTCATGACACTGAATCAAGGTCCCCGACACAACTGTGGTGATTGGCCACAGGGATTTTTGTGGCTGTGACTGTTTCTGGTCTCCTTTTCTTCTTTTGGAAACAAGGTCTTGGACTGTAACCCAAGCTGGCCTTGAACTCATCACTGATGCTTCTGTCTGGCATCCTTAGTGCCGGAATTACAGACCTGTGACACCAGCCTATCTGTCTCACAATTTTCTACCTAACTAGCAGAGGGTCTGAGGGCATCTACAGAGGCTGTATTATGGGTCTCCTTCAGATTACAAGCACCATCTAAAAATATGAGTAGCCAGCATCCTACAAATACTCACATTTGATACAGAACACAATGCATGATGTGTCCTGGGTGGAGGGGTCATTTGGACCCAAATCACATAATAAGTAGCAGAAATGCAGGGCAAATTCCTTCACAAAGAAATTTCATGCCAGGCTACCTATGGCATTCCTCAGTTCCCTTCCTCTTCGAATTTCTCCATGATGCCCACCATTTAGCCTCACCAGAATGACTATGTATCTTCTTAAAGCTGAGAAATACTTTCGAAACATCTTCATCGTTAGCTAGGCTGAGGCCACAAGCAGTTAATAGTTATCTGGTAGATGGCTAAACCCAGAGCCAGAAATCAAACCCAAGTGCCCAGACTTGCACTTGAAGCCCTATTTCTGTTACAACCTAACTCATCATAATTCTTTTTTCCCATTGCTTGCTTTCCCCGTATCCTGAAGCATTTGGGGTTTTACTGCACACATTTTATATACCAGATGCATTAAATGTGCTTCTTCAGTTAATCCCAGGACTGCTGAAATGTCATCCAGCTCAGTCCCATCAGAACAGCAGAGGAAATTTAGTCTAGAGACTTGGTTACATGACTGAGGAGACTAGAATAATAAGCCTCTCCAGAATTGGGCAAAGTCAAGAAGATGTTACCTCTAGGCTAGAGACACAAGGGGGACAGCATGTCCTCAGCCAGCGTCGTGGGGACCAGTGACAGGTACTGAAGCCACAGCCAACTCATGCAGTAGGGTTGGAACAATGGAGAAATACAGCTCATGTGGAAAGCAGAATGAGAAAACCACTAAGCCATCTTTCCTCCTGCCCTCTAACCAACCAGTGCTTTCCATTGCCATGATCAGAATATGACAGTTGAGATGGAAGTCTTCGGGAATTGGCCCTGAGTAATCGGGAGTGGGAGAAGAAGAGTGAAGAAGAGGAAATGATCCCATTCAATAAGTGCTACCGGGGGCTCAGTAGATAAAGACACATGCTTGCAAAGTCTGACAGTCTGGATTTGATTCTCCGGTATTCACGTAAAGCCAGAGGCACAAAATGATGCATGTGTCTAAAGTTCATTTGCAGCGGCAGAAGGACCTGGTATGCCTATATTCACTCTGTGTTTGTCTCTCTTCTCTCTCATTCTCTCTCTCTGTCATAATTATATATATATGTATATGTATATATATATATGTATATATATGTATATATATGTATATATATGCATATATATATTTACAGTGCTACCAGCCCTTAACAGGTAGACACCTACCATCTGTCCAGTCCTGTTTTACAACCACAGCACTGTGTGTCTCTCGGTACCCAGTCTTCAGACTCACACAGGAGCGCTAGCAAGTCCTGAATGTGGGACAACAAGTTCAATGACATGGCCACGATGAGCCTCACCTGTTCACATATGTAGGCCTCCCTGTGTGGATGTCCAGAAGCTGTGCACTTCAAGCTATTCACCACTGGTTGGAAAGGGAGAACCATTATGGGCTCCAACAATCATGACCTTTCATGGAATCACTAGTCAGAAAATCTAGGATAAGGACTGAGTCCTTCATGATCTCAAAGTGAATACCATACTCCACTGAATAGGGTCCCTAGGGAAATGGGAGCAGGGGTGAGGGGATAAAAGAATATAACCTGTTATAACATATGCAAATATATGTAATTTTTAAAAAATAACCTAGGATACTCAGTAAGGCTTTGTCATTCCCTGGGAGGTGAATTTGCAACTTGGAACACAGGATTTTCCATGGATAAAGATGGAAAGAAAAACAGGAGCATCTATCACACAGGACTCAAGAAGATCTGTTATGGAAAGAAAGATGGAGGCTGTAGATAGCTTAGCTGTTACGGCGCTTCCCTGCAAAGCATGATGACCTGGGTTTGATTCCCCAGGACCCACATAAAATCAGGAGCAAGTATCTGGAGTTTGTTTGCAGTGGTATATGGGCCCTCGTGTACCCATTTCCTCCACTCATTTTCTCTGTCTCTCCCTGCATTCGAAGGAAGAAAAGAAGGAAAGAGGGAAGAAAGGAGGGAGGAAGGAAGGAAGAAAAGAAGGAAGGAAGGCAGAAAGGAAAGAGAGAGAGAGGAAGAGAGGGATGGAGAGATCAATCATGGGCCATCAAGCCCAGATTATTTTAAACAAAGAAAAAGAGATAAACAACGACAATTTAGGTATGTTTCCCTGACTCAGTTCAAATTCTGACTAAGTATTAAAAAAGGTGGCTACAGTTGTTCACAAGAACATCCTCTAGAAAGGAATGTAACTGTGCACAGTCCTCCTGCTTTGGTTCTGTGGGAACTAAGTATTGGTTGGGAATTCCGAGCCAGCAACCCTGGTGAGCTGCAAACCTTGGGTACTTACTAATGCTATGGGAGCATTTCAATGTCTCAGCTCTTAATTGGCATCAAGTTAGGAATCCAAGAATCATAAAGAATTCCATTTAGCTGCATACGGCTGATCAATATTCACTCTGCATGCCTCAGCTCCTAGCGTCTCAAAGGAATAAAATAAATTGTCAGTCAGCGGCACAATTTTGTTGTGGTGGTGGTATTTTTTTGCCTAAATTATTCACCTTCTTGAAAAGCAATTTGATAAATGTTTATTTCTTCATAATACTTCCAACAACCACTGATTTGTGACCCTTGCCATGGACTGAATTTAAATAACACTAAGACAGGAACCCAGAAGGGCTCTGAGCATGTGACTTTCCTTCTTTCAGAGAGTGGCTAGCCTCCCACAACACAGGGCACTAATTGAATTTAAGAGAAATCATAAATGAGGCATGTATACGCGAGCACAACTTACAATGGGAATGCCACCAACACTGCAGGCTTGGCAGGAGAGGGTTTGGCATCAGACCCTTACTTAACCTGGCCAGAAAGACCAAGATGTGGTCAGCCAGGGAGACAAGGGAGAAGCTGAGGTAGACTGAAGTTCGGAGGGTTTTCAAACAACAGAATGGTTTTTTGACCAGAAGACCAACATCTAAAAACATGAATGAACACACACAGAATTATCATCTTCCTGATGTTTCTTCAACATCGCCTCATCCCATCAATATTTTAGGTGGTTCCCCGGGTATAGAAAAGGACCTGCTCCTTCCAGGTAACTAATTAAGAAGGTGGAGCAGCTAAGGGATCCTTTTTCTCATCTGCTCCACCATCTGGACACCTTTGAGGATAGAGGGTTTTCCATAGCCCTTGCTTCAAACATTTAGTGGGGCTTAAATGTTGAAACACACCAGAGCTGAAGCTCACTACATCAGGGTGAACAGGGCAGAGAATATGTTCCTTGACACACCTAAGAACAGGAGAGAATGTATGCATGCTGCCTGACACCTTTCCCTCCTCCACACTTATGACTGCAGAAATTCTCTCAGTGATAAGTCTATCTCTATCCCAGGCCTTGGTCCTGCCTGGAACATGAAGCAAGTTTCTAACATTTAAGTTGGCAAAGAACTTTGAAGCAATCATATGCATTTCCTGTTTTCTGACTTGCATGAATGGGTTATGAGTGACTGGATATGAGCATCAAGGGTTTCTCTTTATAATCACTGTTTTATTTATAGAACTTTTGAAATACTGTCATTGAGTTTACTTCTGAGCCAAGTAAGACTGTGAGCTTTTGCTATGGAGCCACTGTCTCTGTGGTGATTCCTGACCTGCATTTTAGACTTATCATGTGATACTGTTGAAATATGCTTATATGTGTCCCCAAATGTTCAAGTACTAGAAGCGTGGTCCTGTTTGACACTGATGGTTCAAAAAATTTCAAAGATGGAGCCCAGTGACAGGACCTTACGTAATTAGGGAATATACTCCCAAAGGACTGAAGGACCTCAGTGGGCTTCTGGCTTTCCATTCTTTCATTATGATTGCTTCCTCCCACATGATGCGACACAGCAAAGGGATCTCCAACCAGAGCTAACTCAAAGCTAGCGACATGCCAGTTACCTTCCAAACCAGGAGGTGAATAAGCCTCATTTTTCTTTATAAAGTTAGCCTGTCTCAGATATTTCATTATAGTAACAAAAAGTGAACTGACACAGGCATAAACTTAAATGGCTATTAGAGATCAGGAAAAATAAATGGGGCACCCAGTTGTCAAAGAAGTTAGTGATGATGGCAGGGATTGTGACATCTTGCAAACATCTTGGTTCCATCCACAGAACTGCTACTGAGATCCAGAAAACTGCTTTCCCTGGGAAATTTGAAAGTCAAAATAAATAAGTGAAATATTGCTGGCTCTTCAATTTTCACCAACAAGTGGGTGTTTCTTTTCATTTTCTAAGACAAGCCAGAAATATTGATTTTGCCTAAAAAATAATTGGCAAGAAATTTGATAAAATTCAATGCAGTATGGGCCAACCTACACATATACAGTGTGTAATTTCTTACCCGCATAATCCCTTGGCAAACTTCACAGTCCTTTGCATCGACCTGTATTAAGCTGCAGTACAGAGTTAAACGCGGATTGAACACATGATACCTATTGTTTCTCACTTGTCATCAGTCCATGGGAAGTTCCAAATCAGGAACTTCTGAGGTGGGTCGGGGGGACTTGACATCACACTGAGAGTTCCCTTCATCCCAATCAAGTATTAGCTCTTTTCTGCTGTCCCTCTACACGGGCCAACAAAGTTGAAGGAATATGGGATTGATTAGGTTTTAATTTGTGGAATTCTGAAGTTTGTACCATTTTTCACATTACCCATGGTTGCTGGTAGTAGGCATTAGTCCATGGACATCAAAGAACATGACAGCTGGAAGCGTACCCCAGCCTACACAATGTTATTTGTCCATGGTCACACAACTGAGGTAGCATCAAGCTGTAGTTTTCTCCCCTAGTTTACATACAGTTCCAAATACAGTATTCTTGTAAAAGGGCTCTTTAAAAAAATTTTCCCAGGGTGGAGGGATGGCTCAGTGGTCAATATACTTCCTGTACATACTGAATCATGAGGGCTGAGGCTGACCCAGCTCAGATCACCAGATTCCATTTAAAAACCAGCTGGGCACGGCCACACACACCTGTAATACTGCAGGCTGGGGAATCGGTAACAAGACTCCAACTCCAGCTCGAAGTGAGACCAGACAGAAGAAGGACGGAACATGGCACCGGGCAGTCCACTCCAGGCACTGAAGAGGAACAACTGCACTATGCCTATGGGGTGTCACAGGGGCACGTAGAGGTATGTACACCACACACACACACACACACACACACACACCACGACACAGACACATAGACACACAGACACACAACCATAGGACACGCACATACACACACACCATGACACAGACACACATACACATACATACACACATACAAAACACAGACACATACCACATGACACAGACACACAGACACACACCACATGACACAGACACACAGACACATACATGTTCACACACACATGCCACATGACACAGACACACAGACACACACCACATGACACAGACACACATACACATACATGTTCACACGCACACATATGCCACATGACACAGACACATACACACAGACACACAACCACATGACAAATACACACATCACAACACAGACACACATAGACCACATCAAACACACACACACCATGACACAGATACATAGACACACAGAGACACACACCACATTACACATACACGCACACATGCACAAACACACATGGCACAGAAATATACATACCACAGGACACAGACATATAGACACACACAAGTGTACACATATACCACATGAAGCAGACACACAAATCACATGACACACACATACTACACACACATCACATGACACAGACACATGCACACACACAAACAAAAAATAAAAATAGACTTCCAAAGCTGAAAGCCCAAGGAGAATGGAGCGGACATTTGTCACTCTGTCTTCCCAGGACCCTTTTCCTCTTCTGCCAATGACACTCTGGTTTTCCTTGGAGGAATAGCCTGTCCCCACTCTGAGTGATATTTGACCCCAGACTCTCCCAGCAAACCAGAAATAGGCAGGAGCCTCAGACCTGATCACCCTTAGCCTTGAGACTGTGGCACAGCACTTGGCTCAGAGATAATCACATGTCCTAAGAAGGCAGTCCTACTCAGCTCAGGAACTGCTAAGAGGACTTGGAAAGAAAGATTTCTGCTTCATTTGAATGCACATGTTGGGATGTGCAGAAGGGGATATGCCAGCATCTGCCGGGCCTATGGGATCCAAGAGGCTAACCTTCTGAAGCGTTACAAAGTGCAACCTTGACGAAAGTCTCTCCTCTATCACCCAACATCACAGGAACCTCTGTGTCTAGACATCCAGGATGCCAATTCTTTGTGTGTGGTTGAAGTCAATTTTAGCTAGGTGATGAAAAGTCCTGCTAACAGAAAAAGTATTACAAAGAAATCAGCTAGCATATCCAAGGGCTGAAAAGGCAAACTTAACAATACTTTTTCTCTTTGTTATTGAAGTCCCAGAACTTTAAGCAAAAAAAGGCACAGACCACAAGTCACAGTAGTAAAAACCGAAATTTGTACCTTCACGGAAATGTCAACAAGCCTGTGATGGAGTTGCTGTTATCATTCCCACTTTACTGGAATAGAGATGAAGGTTTACAGAGACAACTTCCCAAGCTCCATGATGTCAAGGAAAACGATGGCATGAACAGAGGGTGGACATCACCTCCTGGCCAACATCAGGTGGACAGCAGCAGCAGGAGAGTATGCCAAACACTGGCAAGGGGAAGTCAGCTATAACCCCCATCAGCCCGCCCCAACAACACACCTCCAACAAGGTTCTAATTCCAAAACTGCCATCAGCTGGGGATCAAACATTCAGAAATATCTGAATCAAACCACTACAATCTGCCCCTGGCTGCCAAAAATTGATAACTATAGATGTAAAATACAATGCATTCAGCTCAACTCCAAAAGTCCCCACAGTTTTTACCAGTCCCAATAATATTCAAACAGCCCCATAATCCAAGGTCTTTCAATTGAGCCATAATATCCAGAAAACAAAAGCAAACAAACAAAACACAGAATGGCAGAGAACAATTCACACTGCAAAAGATAGCATTGGGCATAGCAAAGAAAGACTGAACCAATTACCAATACAAGATTTAAAACAAACAGGGTAACATCAAATTCTCAGTCTGACAACTCTAACCAGTGAGGAGTGTCTGGAATTCCAATTCCACCCCTCCAGTCTGGCTACTCATGGTCCATCTGGTGCTGGCAGCTCTCTTTGGCAGCCATTCCATAGCCCTGGCATCTCCAATTGGTCTCCACTGCAACCCACAGTTCATCCTCATGGTTCCATCTGGCTTCCAGGGAGATAATCCAACAAGCCTGATTCACACTGTCTACAGTCAAAACCAAAACTGTATTGCTCATCCAATGACCCTCTCTTCCTGTATTTTTATATTCCAAAGTACCAGTTAGGCTAGCACCTTGTTAATCCAGGGGGGGGGGAGCAAAGCCAACTTTGAATAGCAGGAAATCTCCTTCAGTATTCAGGCCCCTTCAAAACAGTCCACATTCTTCCTGCTGTCCCAATGCAGATCACCTGGCCCAATCTCAATGGTTGTCATCTCTCAAACAATTGCAGTGGAATAGGCAACCATTTAGGCCCAAAGATTTAATTTATTTCTGTGCCATCTCCATCTGCTCACACCAGTCCATTTTTTTTATGCAATGCAATGCTGCACAAGTTCTCGGAGCACAGATGGGCAGAACACAGCGAGCATCCTAGACCAGTCCCCTCACCCTCGTAAGCCAAACCTCAGAGTGCATAGTTCTTACTGCATTCCTGTCTTTCAACTCTGACCAGAATGGTCCAGAAAGCTTTACTTACAGCACTGCAAGATGTCTCCTAGGCCAAGGTTTCAAATCCTCCAACATTCCTCCTGCAAAGCAATTCCAAGAGGCCAAAGCCACAGAATCAGGGCTCTAGCAGCAACAAAAGATCCCACTCTCTGGTACCCAAAATGTTTTAGTAAGCTTTCTCATTGCTAATGCAGAAAAGAGCCCAACCAAAATCAGCTTGTGGAAGAAATGAATTGATTTTGTCTTACAGACTGGAGGGCAAGCTCCATGATGGCAGGGAAATTAACTGCATGAGCAGAGGGTGGACATCACCTCCACCACAGCACTGCAAACAGCAGCAAGAAGATGTTCCAAACACTGGCAAGAGGAAGCCAGATATAACCCCTGTAAACAAGCCCCCAATAACAGCTCCAACAAGGTTCCAATTCCAAAACTGCCATCAGCTGGGGATCAAGCATTCAAAACACATGAAGTTGATGGGGAACACCTGAGTCAAACCACTACACTTGAGTAGTAGATAAAGGAACAATCTGCAACGTATGATTCTCAAAACGTAGTCTGGGAATGAAGAGATGGCTCAGCAGTTAAAGGCACTTGTTTGCAAAACCTGGCAGTCTGGATTTCATTCGATAGCACTCACATGAAGCCAGATGCACAAAGTGGCACATGCATCCGGAGTTTGTTTGTGGTGACAAGAGACCCTGAAGAGCCACCCCCCAAGTCTCTTTTTTAAAATGTAATCCTTGACTCTGTTGTAATTTCTTGGAATATCTCCTCAAAGGAGTCATGGGTTCAAAAACGTAAAAGTCGCTCTAAGATGACTCTCTTGTTACCACTAGTTTTTCCCCTTATTGGAATAAGGCTCTTTCTCATTGAGGATACACCTAAAGATAAGAACACTCAAGTTAAGGCTGAGGCTGGCTTCTCAGGTTCCTCTGGAAAGAAGTCTTATTCAGGACTGACAATCACACCCAGGCAGCCTCCTGCTGTGGGCAGTGTGTGCCAGCTGATAGATGATTGATCGGGGCTAAAGCCCAAGTGAGTTAATGAAATGCTAAGAACAGACCTGCAAAGTGACATCCAGACATACAACCAATACCTCCAAATGTTCATGACAGAACAAGTGACAGGAAGTCTCCTGCTGGTGCCCTCTCCTCATCCGTGTTGCTCATACACTCTCCATGCTATGAAGGCCTCCGCTGTGTTCTTACCCCATCCAACTGCAAGCAATAAAGGCTTTAGTCAATGGTGAACAGACTAAAGCTTTCCAGTCCCATTTGCATCTCTTGCTTTTAACACAGCTTTGAGCATACTGTTTCAATTTCTGAGCATTTTTCTTCCCATCTGCAAAGTAGAAATAACCATTGACTCCATCAGGCTGTTTGCATAGTGACTCACACTTAAGGACCGAGTAAAAAGTAAGTGGCAGGTTGTCCTTTCCCACCTCTGCGTGGCTACTCTGTACCTCAGCCCAACAATGAGGTCTCCATAAAGTCCCTGTCCCCACTAATGAGCCTGAAGAGCTTCGTGGAGCTGTGGCAGAAGGGTTTTCATATACCACAGACATTGCTCTTTCTCCTCATATTCCATAAGTTCTAGGTAAGACCTCCATGTCTCATGTGCTCCCAAAGAACAGAGTTGACTATGACAGTCAAAAGAGATCATGGATATCCACGGATATCGTAGGAGTGGTTAGTGAGTAAGAGGAAAACTCATGAAGCTGACATTAGAGGGCAGATGGAGAGAAAAAGAAATAACTAAAAATATATCTTTAAAACAAGCTGATTAAATAACAAAGAAGTCCAAGAACTTGGCTAGATGGCTATTTATTTGTATTTAAGTACAAAAAAGAAATCCCTCCCCAAAGCTCAAGGTGGCTAGCAGCCCTGGTCGCTTCCTCTAACTGAAAATGTGAATGCACAATATAATCTTCTTGTTTTCAGAACAGAAAATTTTTACTATTTTTCTAGCACTTACTGTGTTTCCCACTGTGTGTTAAGTTGGCCCCTGATTATTATGAGGCTTATGCTTAGATGGTAGAAAAAGACAAGATGGGAGACCAGTAACTAACATGACACAAATCTGTGCTTACTAGACCTGATGAGCTCAGGTTATTGAAGTTCAATGTCTTCTCCCTTTGGATGGATGCTTCCTATCCATCACACAACGCCACCTTCTCTGCTTTTCTCCATGTCTCTCCCCTCACTAGTGTCCTTGCTGGCATCTCTCTAGCGTTGGCCATTTCAGAAGACCTTGTAGTCTTGCTCCACACTAAACTTTGATTCATGATTTTTAAATAAAAAGTTCATCACACCACCTTCCTTGCTGAAATCTCCTTGATGCTCTCTAGAACTCGGCATCAAAATCAAGGGACATAAAATGATACAGGCCGTCAGTGTTTCCTCCGCCTGTCTCTCAACTTTCTCTCCCAAGATTCATCCTCATATCAAAGGCCAGGCTGAATGTCCAGGTCGCCTTTTGTCACTTTCCCTTCTATTTGCTCAGAATGACCTCATTTTCGCTCATTTTCTTTCTTTTTTTTTTAAACACACTGTTCTATTTATTTGATTGTTTTTTAATATTTATTGTCCATAATGAGTTGCATTATTTAGTGGGCAAACAATGCGTTGTTATCCCGACTTCCCCAATTCCCCCCCTCCCCATCCCTGATCAGTTGTATATCCTCCTCCGTGGGCTGTCTGTATTAGTCCTTGTGGCAAGGGATCCTGGATATCTTAGTACTCATCCCGGTCTTCCTGGCCCAACTGTGTTGTTACTGATGGGTGCCATGCCTCCGGACAGTCTCCCCCACCACGGCTCTCACAATCTTTGCGCCCCCTCTTCCGCTCAGTTCCCTGAGTC
>PVHP010046599.1:0-13232 GCA_004024765.1 Zapus hudsonius | reverse complement strand
AAAAAAAAAAAAAAAAAAAAAAAAAAAAAAAAAAAAAAACAAAGAACCTCACACCACTTCACATGAATATGTAGTACAAAATGGCAAAAATGCCTAAGGCCACTTCAGAAACTGCTAGAAATTTTGTCCTAATCCCAGGCCAAAATCCATTTAGCAGTTTTGTGGTTTTTTTTAAATGAAACTTAAGCCAGCAACTAAAACAGCAGTTTTTAAAATCAAACATTTAGTGTAGCACAGTACAAACAATACCATTCAAAGGTATACCTATTTGATACTTACATGCTGAGGAATGATGCTATGAAAATATTAAAAGTCTTTGTTTTCCAAAATTCAACCATTATGTTTCTAGAGTAGAAAGCTTTATCTGTACAGTCAAAACACCGCACTTCACAGAATCAACATGCAACGCTCATTGGCATCGGTGGTGTGCAGACGCTCCTGTGTGCTCAGAACAGGTTTCAGTGGAGTCATGTGATCAGATGAGGACAAGACCTTGTATTCACTACATATTGATAGTTGAATTAACTTTTGGCCATTATGTGTTCAGAAACCTTGTACCATTGCCAACTTTCTTTGCAGCCCCCACATTCAGTTACACATAAGAAGTTGTGATTGAAGTCGCCCATGTTTTCTTGGGAAGTTTCTAGTGACAATAGGAAAAACAGATGAAGAGGAACCCATTGGCCTAACGTGGAAGGCTGTGGGAAACTAGCTGCTAGTTTGGTTTTGTGTTAACTTCCCCCTATCCTGCTCCTCCTCTGATCCCGTTCCAGTGGCTCACAGAACTAAGCATCACCTTTTCTCCCTCGCTGTGAGTGATGCCCTGTAACCGAGCCTATTCCTGAATGTGGAAGTGTGTGACCGAAGGTCTTGGGAAAGTTCTGATACTGTCTGGGCATCAGGAATTCAAATGACTACCTCTCATTCTGTATACTAGCAGCTGATTTTAGCTAATCAGTGATCCCTACGTCTTTCTGGAAACCATAGGCCTGTCAGTGAAATATGTGTCACGTTTGAAGAATCTCAGTCTCTGACTGTGGCTCATGTTTGCTAATTGCTTTCATTCATCTTCTTGTTTCAGTTAAAGAAATGTATGACTATCAAGGCAGGTCCTACCTGCACATACCTCAAGATGTCGGCGTGAATCTGAGGTCATCTGTGCCACCTGAGAAGTGTTATCTTCCCAAAAAACAGATCCATGCGTGGTCTGGACACACGAAGGTAAGCACGTTATATCTCCTCATTGGCTGTAATATTTCAGTAGTGAAGCTATTGATATACTCAATAGATTCAGGGAAGTCAAGGCAGAACAGGGAAATCAAATTGGAGATAAATGTGAGTTGGGCCTTGGGAACAGCCTCCTGTATCAGTCACGAGTGACTTATCAGTCAGACTTCAAGGCCATCTGGGTTGGCCATGACATAAGCATTCATGGCTCAGTGTCTTAAAATTTGTTTGTTCAGTTTTTGAAATCTCAGTGTTACTAAGCCTGTTCTTAGAACTGTGAAGCTGTTCCAGGATATGATATGTGGAACGAGGGAACATAGCAGGTTCAGTGGCTTGAAATCCGTTGTCCTTGCCTTGCCTTCAGCTCTAGTCAGGTTTGACACATTTATGTAACACCTGATGTCTTCACAGGGTGTCAGCGCCGTCAGGTTGTTCCCTCTCTCTGGACACCTGCTACTCTCCTGTTCCATGGACTGTAAGATCAAGGTGCGTTTTCAGTAACAACAAGAATGCTGGAAAGCCAGTCTTTCTCAAGTGGATTTGATTAATTATAAGTGAATTTGGGGAAGTTGGGCATTTAGAGGCTAATTACTTCCTGTTGAGCCCTGTGAATGCAGCTACTTGTACCCAATTGACTAAGAAAGTTCTAACAACTGCTCAGAGTGTGATGCATCGCCTTGGCGTTGGACACATGAATATTTCATCACTAATTTTTATGGAGGTTTTAGATATGTAGCCTATTGAGAAAGAGAGGGCACATGGTGGAAACCCCGTGTTCAGAGTAGACGACATGCTTCCTTTTCTTTCTCCTAAGCACAGGAGGTGCCAAGGGACAGTGCCACTCCCAGCACCTTCCGACTCTGTATTCTTGGGAGGTTCTACCTCTGCCTTTTGCTCTGCTGTGCAGTGTGTGGTAGAAAATCTCACTTGTCAAGCATGTTAGCTTGATTGTGGAGAAAACCTTTTCAAAAACAGTCTTAAATTTGAAAGAATAGGGTTTTTTAAAATCTTTTTGTGTGTCCAGGTCATTGTGGTGGTTTATTAACTACCAACCCGATGGTGCTCTTGGGGCTTGGAAACATGGGTCATGAAATTCTCATCCTTTTTTAAATAATTGATGGATACGTAAAAGCAGCTGCTCTTAATATGAGCATCCATCTAGGCCTTTGTCTTTCATAGAGACAGCTTGTCTTTTATGGAGTAGAAACCATGTTAATCGAGATTATGATCTTCTCTTTGGCCACGTAGAGAAGCATAGGGTTCAAGGTAGTTCTTTTCTCTAAGCACTTAGTAGGTCCCTCTCACGGCAGGGCTGATAATAAACAAGTTGAGATAGCATTGTCCCTGCCTGTGGGGAATATTTCACTGTGGCTTAAATGATCGTAAATGACTGTGGTCCTGGCAGGCACAGGGCAGGCATTCTAGGTTCAGAGAGAAAGCTGAGGGGGGAGTGGAGGAGGACACTAGGGAGAGTGAATGGAATGAGCATGCGTGGGCTGTGCTGAAACCTGCAGCAGATCTGTGGGTGCCAGAGCGCCTGGCAGGAGCAGGACCCTAGACTGTAGCTGGCATGGGGTGGCAGGAAATGATTTCAGTTTTAGAGCATCAACAACATTATCCAGGATCGGATTGGAAGCAGACAAGAGTAGAGCTGGCTTGAAGTGTGTATGTTCATCTGCTTAATTCTTTTATAAGTAGTTCACAACATTACAAAGTGGAAACTGTTCGTGATAGAAAACATATAAAGTATGGAAAAGAACAATAAGAAAATGAAACTACCTGGGTAAACTCCATCTCCTTCTATAGTTAAGTTTTCTTGATGTTTTGATATTTAAAAAACCTCTTTCGATATAAAGATGTATGTGTATATCCTGTGTGTTCCCAAAATTGTAACTCAAACTGGCAACACAAAACAATATTAATAATTAGATCCCCTGTGCCCACAAAGATACACACAGCTAGAATATGACTGTTCTTACTGACAAAAGATGTACTAAGGTGCCTATCTCCAGGGATGGGGTTGTTGCTTAGTGGTAGAACACATACCTAACATGCATGAGGTCCTGGGTTCATTGGAAAGAAAAACTAATATTTCCATGTTTGTCTTTTTCTGCAGCTTTGGGAAGTGTATGGAGAGCGGCGCTGTCTGCGAACATTTATTGGTAATGCTTTTCTCCTGGCTATACATCTGTTTAGGAAGGCTTTGCAAGCACGAGAGCATCACCCACAGTACCTTCACTGCCCTGAAGTGAGGGAAAGTGCTGGTAGTCTTGAGCTGCATCTAGAAGAAGGAGTGGGTCTCTAGACAGAAAAAGTGTGCTGCAGAGGGGAAGGGGAGCCAGCACAGGGAGAGCCTGGGACGGCTCTGCTGGGAGCAGTACAGTTGGAACTTACAAAGATCAGTGGTAATGCGGAGGGTGCTTTGAGAGAGCAAGGCTGGAAGGAAAGGAAATGAGTGAAGTTGTTTCATTGGTCTGGACTGGTCTGGACTGGTGGGAGTCCAAACCAAAGCCCCAGAGAAGGGAGTTACTAAGAGTTTAAATATGTGGGATTCGGCAGTGGGGTGTGAAAGGTGCTGTCTGAGACCACTTTCAGGTGGCTGGGTGAGTGGTGGTGTCATCCCCAAGGGAGGGGACATGGCACGATGGAAAGGTGTCAGACTGAGGGTCTGAGAGGCCTGGGGGATGCTGAGGTAGGCATGTCCAATAAGCAGCCCAAGTGTAAGAATTCCTTGGGAGCACAGGCTCTGTGGCAAGTAGCCTCTCTGGCAGAGATTCACTCTGTCACTTGCGGGATGTTCTTTCCAGATTTTACTGTACCCCATTGAAATGCTGTGCATTGTGATGGTTCTGGTTATAGATTAATGTAGGGGGTCTCTCTCCCATATCTTTGTGCAAACTAATACTGTTCAGGACACCATGCGGCCTGCCAGCTCATAGGAAGCGGATGGCTGTGTCCAAAGCAAGCGGATCTCTTCAGTTATGGTGGCTTTGAGCTCCTGGACAGCGGGAGGTCTGCTGGAGAAAAAAATGCCTAGTTGCTGTGATGCACACTGCCCACAGAGCTCCATGGTGGGGGGTGGGGGGCGGCTCAGGGAACAGCATGTGGCTGACAGTGGGCCCCAACCTGCTCCCCCCCCCCCCCCCCCCGTACGTGACCAGAAGAGTCTCAGTGTGCTGGAAGTACGAGAAATAAGCTGGCAGGCCGTGCCGTATCCTGAACAGTGTTCACTTGCACAGAGACCCCAAAACCTTAGCAGGGTACGGGAGAAAGACATCTCATTAATCTGTAAACACAACCACTACAGTGCAGTGTTTGAGTGGGGTACAGTCACATCTGGAAAGTGATAGGCAGGAGAGCTTCTACTTTCTTTTTTAATTTTTTTATTGTCCATAATTAATTACAATATTTAGTGGTCAAACAATGAGTTGTTATCCCCAATTCCCCACTGCCCTCCCCTCCCCCCTCCACTGGATAACCTCCTCCATGGGTCGTCTGGATCAGTCCTTGTGACAGGGGACCATGGATAGCCTAGTATTCAGCCAGGTTCTCCTGGCCATGCCTCTGGATAGTCTCCCCCACCACGGCTCTCACAATCTTTCCACCCCCTCTTCCACATAGTTCCCTGAGTCATGGTGGATGAGTTTTAAGGTTGTGAGCTTAGGGGTCTTTTTGTTGAAAATCATTGGTTTCTGTCTCACTGGCTTATCCTGTGTTGATTTAATGGGTGTGGCTGTGGGTCCCTTGTTCATCCCGACATTCTCTGTGGGGTTTCCATATGGATCCTCCACGGTATGACTGTGGTGGCTCCTCTTTTGCCAGAATCTCAGCTATCGGCCTACAGACAGTTGGTAGGGTTAGATGAGCCCCAGCTCTCTTGCTGCATCCTGAAAAATACAAACACAATATCCATCGGAGAGTGAGATCAGTGTAGGTTAACAAATATACACAATTCTGGATTACCTAGATTCTATTTTTAGTAGCCTCCCCGTCAATTGCTCACATAGTGCAACTTGTCTTGGGAGCCCAAGAGTATGGGATCCAGTTCCTATCGCCCTGAATCCCAAGTTCCAGACAAGGGGTCCCCCTCACTAAGTGGAAAATTGGCCAAATTTAAAAGCTGTTGATTGTCTCCCCCAGGCCCAGCCTCCTAGGAGAGCTTCTACTTTCATTTAGCTTCATTGTATTGTCCCCCAAACTTTCAAAAGAGAGATTGATCTGGCCACAGTGATTTTCAAGTAAAGCAGAGTCAGTGCCATAAAGTAAATTTTGTGTTCAGTGCCATCTTAAAACAAATACAGCTGATATTATAATTCTCAAAACAGATAACCACCAAGATTCTGAACCAGTTTCTGTGAAGTTAAGTAATGTAATCACAGAATTATTGAACAAGGGCTACGGTGTCCTGGGCTTGTGCTCTTGTGACTTGGTGAACAGCCTGATAGCAGCCCTCCAAACAGACACCACTCATCACCTTCTGGGCTGGCTCGCCTTCAGTTTCTGTACTGCATGCTCAGACATCCCATGGCAATCCCTAAAGGCCCTCTTTCTTATTTTTGACCAAAATATTGTGTATCAGAATCACGTGCAGGGCACCTTGAAGGAGACAAACGAGTCACATGCTTCAGATTGTTGGTGAAACAGGAGGTGGGCTACCAAGGACCATGGCTCAGCCTCCCGAGCACTGCTTCTATATGTGGTGCTCAAGCTCACGGCTGTCTCTGTGGGTTCCGCCCTAGGTCACAATAAAGCTGTCAGAGACATCTGCTTCAATACTGCGGGGACACAGTTCCTCAGTGCCGCCTATGACAGGTATCTTAAACTCTGGGACACTGAGACAGGTAAGAGACCCTGTGGAACAGGAGGTGTCCTCGGGCGCAGTGGTACCTCCTCTAGCTGCTGCTCTGCACACATTGAGTGTGCGTGTGTAGAGTCAAAGCTCTCTGGTCTAAGCAGCGTTTTCACCATCATGACAGGCGTTGATGGACGAGCACGTTAAAGTCTTCCATGGACTGTCTGTACTTCCAGTACAGTACGTTACACAGCAGAAGAGCACAGTAAATGTCTGAGGAGCAGAATTGCTCAAGTTGATATGTCAGTCCACAGCCAGTCACTTTACATATGCGCAGCCATACTCACTGCTCCAGGACTTTGTTAGTAAACTCCTAGATTATTAGGATGCCATCTTGTAGAGCCGCTGGGAAGGCACATGCCTGGGATACTAGGACTGAGGAGGCTGAAGCAGGAGGACAGCCTGGGCTCTGTCTCAATAACAAAATAACACCTTTTATTTTACTGAGTTTTAAGGGTAAGGATATTAACTAATATTTATAATGTACTGTTGTTTGATGTGAACATATCCCTATGAGGTATGTGCCATTATTACATTGTAGATGAAGAAAGTGAGGCATAAATGTCAGTTCTCAAGACCCCAGAGCTTGTCAGTGGCAGAGTTGGGTTCAGACCCCCACGTTCCTCGCTTGGCTGGTGCTGGTTCTCAGTTCTGAATGAATGTCGTGATCACCTGGAGAGCTGCCCAGTGGCTGCTACCTGTCCCTCCACCCCCTCAGGCACATCCTCACATGGCTGATCCGGCCTGCTGGGGACCAGGTGACTGGTCACCAAGGCTGAGACAGCTGTCCTGCTGCTCTTTCAAAATGAAGGTTTCAAGACCTACATGCAGTGTTTAAAGTGCTTAAATGTCAGTGGTTTTTATAGTGAACCTATCTGTGAATTTAAGTACCACTACGATCAAGCTATAATGCATTTCCAGCACACAGCCCACATCCCCGTGCTCAGTGCCCCCTGTCCTCTTGAGTCCTTGTACCTGTCCTTGAGAGCTTGCTTGGAGGTTCTGGCAGGGGTGCAGCTGCTTGTTTACCCTTGGCCCCGAAGACCGGTCCTCCTCTGTGAGGGGAAGGCCGTCCTCTTGGTGCAGGGTTGAGAGGTTCCGAGCACGGGGAGCGGTGAGGGAGGAGACCCGCAACCCTGGCTGGCCATCAATGGGGTGACATCCTTGTGCCTGTTCTTAAACATCTTTCAGATATAATTGACCGCATCTTCTACTTTGTGCCTCCTTTCAGCATGCCATGGGATGCACTCATATTTTATACAGTAATTGTTTTACTGCTCAAAATAGTCTGCTGTATGAGTGAGATTATAATTTATCTCGACAACAGTTGATGGCACATCTTTTGGAAGAACTTTATCTTTTTTAAAAATATATTTATTTGTAAGTAGAGAGATAGAATAGCACTAAAAATGTATGGAATGGAACAGTGTAGTAACTTGATGCTTTGGTTTTAGGGAAGTGTATATCACGATTTACAAACCGAAAAGTCCCCTACTGTGTCAAATTCAATCCTGACGAAGATAAGCAGAATCTCTTTGTGGCTGGAATGTCTGATAAAAAGATCGTTCAGGTAAGTCTGCAGTACTTCCATCAAGATCCCTGAGCGCTCTATGGCAGCAGAGGCGAGACCACGGGAGGTTGATGTAGTCACTGCTGGTGACTTTTAGGTCCTTTGTCAAAAACAGTTCATAACCAAGGAGAGCCCCCAGTGGGTTGGGGACAGGGAGGAGGGAAATGGGGGTACCACCAAAAGATTTGCTCATACATTGTACCTAATTATTGATAATAAGGATGTTTTTAAAATGTGGTGGAGATCCTTTACTCCTTACTTAAGGAAAGTGTAACTTGGTCCATTTTCATAAGCTTGTCCTTTTCTGTCTGTCCCCTTTTCTCTGTTCACTGCACAGTGGGACATTCGAAGTGGAGAAATCGTGCAGGAATATGACCGGCATTTGGGCGCTGTCAACACCATTGTTTTTGTTGATGAGAACAGAAGATTTGTGAGCACATCTGATGACAAGAGTCTAAGAGTTTGGGAATGGTAAGTGTCCATCATAAAAAACCTGACTTTAAAAATGTGTCACCAAAGACAAGGCCTAATAATGCCATTGCTTCTGTGCTCCTCGTCAGTCAAACTGCTTTAACTATTTAAGTTCCTACAGTTTGGAAATTGAAATCTAAGCCTACCTCTGCTTACAGTCTCTGGATTGCTTTTCTTGTGGTAATGATAGCTATTGCACTGTGCTGTCTCACGCTCTCTGCTGGACCTCTGGTTCGTCTTGTGAGTGACAAGCAAGATGAGTAGTATACAGGCTGTAGCCTGTGTGAGGCGCAGGTGTGAGAACCTGGCTTCAGGACAAATCCAAAGGAAATGCTGTACATCTCTTAGTTCTACATGTCTGCTTTGAGATTACTGAGTGCTCTAAGTTGTCCCAGATCATTGTCCCTGGACAAGTACTCAGAATCTGTGGCTAATTTTTGCTTTCATAGAGAAAAAATATCATTCTTAAAGTCAGAAATGATAAAGCTAGGGGGCTAGAGAGATGGCTCAGTGGGTAAAGGCACTTGCTTGCAGAGCCTGGTGGCCCAGGCTTGAATCTCTATTATCCACTTAAAGCCAGAAGCAGAGCAGTGCATGCTTCTGGAATTCCTTTGCAGAGGCAAGAGGCCCTGACATACCCATTCTACCCAACTTCTCTGCCTGCAAATGATGCATGAGAATTTGAACTTGAAGCTTTATATTCTGTTGTTCATAAGATTGCATTCCCCACGTTACTTATAAAACCAGTTCTAGTCCTATAAGAAACAAATATTAAAGCTTCTTTCAGAATTATTAAATAAGTTTCATTATAGAAAATAGTAAAAATGAAAAGGTACTTAGTATGTTTGGCTCTAAACTTAAGTGATTACTTTTGCATTTTTGTTATTTTAAAGGTGTTATTTGCTTTGTAATTTTAATGCCTTTTCTCTTATACAATGCACTTTTGAAATGCTTTACACATAAACTGAAAATCCACTTGGTACCAGGCACTTAATCTCCGTGGTCTGTGTCATTTCTAGACAGATTAAGCCCATGGATCCCCAGGCTTTGACCCTCATCCACTCACATGCAAAGGGCTTTTTACCCCTCCTGTTTGTTCTGAGGGTGATAAGGAGTTACAGTCACTTGCAGATAAAATAGCTGGCTGGCCCAGAGCTCTTGTTTCTACTTACCATGGTACATTTAAGATGAGTTCATTATTAAAGAATTTTCAGTAGCAAACTTTTTATTAAAGGACAAAATTTAAATTTAATAAAAATAAAACACATTATCATAAATTTTAAGAAAAGTTTATTTAAAAAAAAGTATTAAAAGCAATACAGTGTCATTTTGTGATCTTTTTTCCTTCGTCCAAAAAGTTGAATGAAAAAGTTTAGTAACTGTATAATTTCAAGAATTTGCTTTTATTTGGGTGCTATGCTTTTGCTGTGAAGATTGTCTGAATGTGCCTTTGTAAATTCCTTGTTGATTATTTTTAGGGACATCCCTGTGGATTTCAAGTACATAGCAGAGCCCAGCATGCACTCAATGCCCGCAGTGACTTTGTCTCCAAACGGTGAGTTGGTGCATAGTGAGTTCTTAAACGAGCTTCCACAGCAAAGTGAAACCGCTGAGCTCACAAGAACTTTAGCCATTTCCTTTTAGCGGAAGTCTATCATGTTGTCATACTTGTATAAGGAATCTTTTCAATGTTAGAAAAATTACTGGTTTTCATATGTGAGTCCCTTCACCCACTCTTGTTTGGAAAAAAATAAAGAATCTATGACAGATACTAGGTAGCATCTAAGGTTCCTGACAGCCAGTCTTTTGTTTCTTTTTAATAATTCACCTTCCAATACAAGTGGGTTCAAAAAATCATCTAATAAACTTTTTTTAATATATATTTATTGTCCATAATGAGTTACATTATTCAGTGGGCAAACAATGAGTTATTATCCCCAATTCCCCCCTCCCCATCCCCAATCAACTGGATATCCTCCTCCATGGGCCGTCTGGATCAGTCCCTGTGGCAGGGGACCCTGGATAGTTTAATAAACACTTTTATTTCAGTGGGGTAGGAAATGTTGGTCTTACTCTTCACAATGAAAACACCTTAGCAATTTACATGTAAAAGATAAAAAAAAAATCTAGGATGCTGAGAATATTGATTAGTGGGTAGAGTGCCTGTCTAGCACGCAGGAAGCCCTGGATTCTATCCCCAGCCCTGCATAAATCAGGCCCGGTGGTCTGTACCTATAGTTCTAGTTCTCAGGGAGGTGGAGGCAGGAGGATCAGAGGTTCAGGGTCATCTTTAGCTAGATGGTGAGTTCAGCGCCAGCCTGGGCTCAAAATAAATAAACCTGCCAGGTGTGATGGCACATGCCTTTAATCCTAGCACTTGGGAGACAGGGTAGAAGGATTGCCATGAGTTTGAGGCCAGCCTGAGATTGCATAGTGAATTCCAGGTCAGCCTGGGCGAGAGCGAGACCCTGCTCGAAAAACTAAAAAGAAAATACTATCAAATACAGTTTTTTATTCAATAATCCGCTGCCTTCTAAGTACAAGATAATTTATGCTATAGACATGAAATCAAGCTCTACATGAGGCTATTCAAGTAGAGAATCTGAGATTTGAGCCACTGTTACCTCCCACAGCTACTGTGAATGCAGAACCAGCGTGAGCAGGCAAGGAAGAGTCTGTGCTCCAGCCGTTCTCTCACAGTGACCATCACTGGGTGATACACTGGGTCACCATTTATCCACACTTGGGTTTTTAAACCATCTGTTACAAATAATGTGCCTTTGTAGATCAAAGCCATTTACCCGCTTGGGCAGTTTAGAACTGTTTCTTTAGGAATGTTTACAAGTATGTAAGGTACAAGTTTATGGTCTGGTACTTTGATGATTTCTGGGCAATGAAAGCGTATGCCTTTTAAGAAACAATACTGAAGTTTTGTTAACTCTATCTCTTTTTTTTTGTGCAGTTTCACTTGCTCATCCTTAATTGTATCACCAGAGCTAATATTTAGTCATAGTTACCAGTTGGGCATCTTTCTTCCCAGAGTTCTGTTGTCTTTGCTTGTTGCAAATTAATTCCACTTCATGTACTTTAGCTTAGCTCCTTGAGTACTAAGCTTGGAATTTCTGTTTATCTTTATTTTTTTAAAAATCAAAAGCTTTTATATAACGAATATTTAGTGATAGCAGGATTGCAAGAGAAGAGTCCGTTACTTGAAATAAAAATACCTCTTACCATTGATTTATTTATAGCACTTTACAGATGGCAGAGAACCTGCATCATAAAGCAGTTAGGCACAAAGGAAACTGACAGCATATTTTAAAACGTGAAACATTTCTTTAATTTTATAGTTAAAATTTCTCTAAAATATTTCATTTTTCAGGGAAATGGTTAGCATGTCAGTCGATGGATAATCAGATCTTGATTTTCGGAGCACAGAACCGATTCAGATTAAATAAGAAGAAAATTTTCAAGGGCCATATGGTAGCAGGCTATGCTTGTCAGGTGGACTTTTCCCCAGATATGAGGTAAGTTTAACTCGTCTATTCTATTCAAATATGATGATATGCTAGAAACTAGTGCTCAAATAACAGTACTTCACAGATCCCTGGCGTATAATTGTATGGCAACTATGTTATTTGTCAAAGTGACAAATAGGATAGACATAAAGTTAGGAAAACTGCATTTTGTTTTTCTTTAGGTTGATACTTCAGCTAGTTTCTGATAATCAGGCCAGAGCTCTGCAGTCACTAACACATCCCTATCTGCTTCGCCAGTGCCTGGCTTTCTCTGTGGGAAGCAAGGCTGAGGGCTGCGTGGATGAACCTGGGAGCGTCTGCTCTGCGTGGCTCTGTCGCACTACAGCTTGTCTGCGCTGGAAACAGAAAGCTAGCTCGTGAAGATTCTAGGTCACACCAAATCTGTGAAGCCTATGGTCTTACTAAGAGCAAAATGCTGCATTCATTTCTCACTCTTAGTGAAATATATAGGTGGTGGGAATTCAGAAATTCCTGCCGCGGTATGTTTAGCATGGTCATTGGACTTCTGCCGTCGGTTCAGTCTGCAGGCATAACCTGAGTGTTCCCTGGCTGCATGGCTGTGATCCCTCATTCCTTGTGGCCCAGGCACTCCCCGGCTCCCACAGGAGAGGTTTTCTGGAGAAGTCCATGGAGTGGCTGTTTCATGCTGCTCACATTTTCACCTCACAGCTCTGCTCTGTTCTTTACTCACTTGGCCAGCCTATGGTGTGTGGCTAATGGGAGTTTCTTCTTCTGTTTCAGCTATGTCATCTCAGGAGATGGAAATGGAAAACTGAACATCTGGGACTGGAAGACCACGAAGCTGTACAGCCGGTTTAAAGCTCATGATAAAGTGTGCATAGGTGCCGTATGGCACCCTCATGAGACGTCCAAAGTCATCACATGTGGCTGGGACGGTCTCATCAAGCTGTGGGATTAGTCTTCCAGCTCTCCAGAGTTGTATTTAACTATTATTAAATGTGGTGGATGACAATTTGACTTGTAGGTAATGTTTTCCTTCTGTGGCCTTACCAAGTTGACCTATTTTAAAGAAACACTTTGTAAATTTGCCTCACATCCCTATTGGCTCTGGGATCCTTGGGAAAGTGATGAAGTGAAATGACTCAGAAAGGGGATAACAACGCATGGTTTGCCCACTAAATAATGTAACACATTATGGACAATAAATATATATTAAAAAAAAAAAAAAAAAGAAAGGTGCTGCACACTTACCAGTCCACTGAAAGAGCAGGAAAGAACAGAGGTGATCCAGTCCATATATCCTGAGAGAATACTGCTCCCGGGATTTCCTAGTATATATTCTGGTTTCATGAGCCCCACTATTTTCTATGGCAGAAAAGCACTGTAAGTTTTGTTTGTAAATCAGTGACCCTTGCTGACTGCAGCATTCCTGACATTCTTCAACAGTATGAAATTAAAACCCAGTCCAGGGCTAGAGAAATGGCTCAGCAGTTAAGGCACTTGCCTCCAGTGCCTAAGGCCCAGGGTTCAATTCCCCAGTACCCACATAAGCCAGACCCACAAGGTGGTGGCCTGGTTCTCTCTCTCTCTCTCTCTCTCTCTCTCTCTCTCTCTC
>PVHP010046598.1:0-13233 GCA_004024765.1 Zapus hudsonius | reverse complement strand
CTGGGATGTGGCCCCAAAGCGGTAACCAATCAGGAGATATATAGATACAGGGAGGGAACCAATAGAAATGCCACACACCCTGTAACCTGAGTTATATTATAATTAAATAGTTTTTGTCTATAAGTACCCTGCTCCTTTGTTCTTCCGGGCTCCATCTTGCCTGGACACACGTCAGCCTGCCTGCTGGTGGAGCCCGACTGCACAGCCAAAGAATAAAAAACGCCTCTTGCTTTTGCATCTGCTGGTGTGGTTATTGGAGTTTTGGGGTATGCTCTCCTGAGAGAGGGCTTGGGGGTCTTTCAAAATCATTTTTTTATTGTACTTATTGTATTTATGTATGCTTGGGAAAACTATGATAACATTGAGATAATATAACATGCAAAGCATATTTTATACTAGTTTGAAACTATTTTTCATTATATTTTAATCTTTAATATATCTGATATTTATTTTGATGTAACACAAGATAGATATAACATTGATTTTGCAAAAGGGAAAACTCTTTTTAAGGGAGAAGAAAAACATCTTGGAAAAAATGGGGAACTCTTTGATCAGAAATCCCAAACACTGGCAATCCTCATACCTTTGCCTCCTAAATGCTGGGATTAAAGGTGTGCACCACCACGCCTGGTTGATTTGTCATTTTTCAATGAATAGAAGGCTTCCAAGTATACCATACAGGTTAGGAGGAAGTGATTGGGGAGGAATTAGATGAGGAAAATGTGATTATAACACTGTACCCAGTTCTCCCGGAGCTGACCACAGAGCATCTAATGGAACTAAATGTTTCTTCCACTGAAGACACCAGTCATTCAGACAGCAGACCTGAACGTTCTAGAAAAAGCAAGAAAGATCAACTGAATAAGCCAGTGTGGACCCCCAAACACAGACGGAAGGCACCAAGCCTTCCTTTGCTGGCATCTCTGCCTCCCATTCATATGGTGATCAGGGACACTTTGAGAGACTGGTGTCAGCAATCTCATCTGAGTACTGATGGTGAGAAAATAGAGGTTTATGCAAGACTCCAGAGCCATGCATACCCTGAACAAAAATCTAAACTTCCTACCACATCACAGGAGGCCAGAAAGCACCTGTTACCAAAGTGCAGGAAACCCAGAAAAGTGACCATGGAAAAGAAGCCTAAAGAAAGTCCTACCATGTGTGTCCACAAGAAGAGTAATGTCGCTGACGTCGTAACATCCGCTCAGATGTCCATGTTTGCAGCCTGGGCAAGAATTGCTGCAAGAGCCATTCAGCAGGAAGATGTGTATTTGTGTTTTGTTCCTACAACAGCCTTTCTGGAAGAATCCTCTGGTTTCAGGTGGTGCGTGATCCACGGCCAGCTCTTCCCTCCGAACATGAAGGGCTGGGTTCTCCTGCAGTTCTGTGCAGGTTACACCTGAGTCCCTGACTCTCCCTGGAAGATGATTGCGCTCTTCTTGTTACCAGCCTGTGTTTTCCCATCTCTAGAAGTAGAAGATAATATGCTCTGCCCTGAATGTGTTAAAAACAATAAGAAAATCATGGAACATTTAATGCTAACGACAAAGACCAGACAATCCTTTTCAAGAGACAATAACAGACAATCCTTTTCAGGAGAAAATAACATGATGCTACAGGATATGCCATGATATTAAGGTATTTTGATCTGAAGACAATGGAAGACAAAGAAAAAAGCCTTTTGCCTTCCATCTAGTGGTTTTCCATCCAAAAACCTAGGGGTGAAATCTCCAAAGGCCTTTCTTCTGCTCTGGCAGGACACATGTTGGGGCCACAGATGACTGACAAGCCTCCCCATAGTTGCTGGTCTGTGTCCAAACCAGCTCCAGTGCGCCTGGGTGACTTGAGTTGCATGTTTTAAATATTTATCTCCATAGGAAATGATAATTTTGTTTTAATGGGTTTATCTGTTTTCTTATGTTTTGTTTTAATAAAAATGTGTGAGAAGTTTCAGGTTTCAGAAAAAAAAAAAGAAAGAAATCCTAAACACTGTATGTGAAAGAAGAATTCTTTGGGTACCATGCAGGCATTTGAGATATTTTGAAACATAATGGCTTAGTGGGTATGGTGCTGCCCTGCCAGCATGAGAGCCTGAGCTTTGATATCCCATGCCCACATAAATGTCAGGCTTGCCTGTAATAGCAGAACTGGAGAAATGGAGACAGGGGAATCCTTGGGATTTACTGATTGTTGAGTCTAGCCATCAAGATGCTCAGGCTCACACACCCACATGCATACATTACACACACACACACAGACACACACACACACACAAAACAAGTAAGTTTACTTACTTTTAAAAAACTGATTATTTGCAAGCAGAGATAGGAGACAGATAGTGAGAATGGTCATGCCAGGGCCAACAGCCTCTGCAAACAGTTTTCAGATGAATGTGCCACTTTGTGCATCTGGTTTTACCTGGGTAGTGGGAATCAAGCTTGGGTTGTTAGGCTCTGTAGGCAAGCACCTTGATCGCTGAGCCATTTCTCCAGCCCATAAGTTTACTTATTCTGAAACATTTATTATATATGTTTAAAAGAACGATAAACCTCTATCTCATAGTTGATACCATCAAGCCATTTCATCTTCCAGATACTTGCAACTGTAAAGGCTTAAGAGAGTATATTAAGAAGGACTCTAAAATGATTTTCTCCTTGTGAAAAGTAGTAATTCAGTTTTTGGTCTTTATATGAACTTGCTTCACTGTCTTCTTATCTTTTGTCCTATACATGTAGATGATTCATTGTTTTATTTATTCCAGGGACATTTCAATGTTACTAACTATGGATTAAGAATTGTTGTGTTTTAAACATATTAATTCATAGACTTTTCTTAACAGTTTTATTGTCAAGATTGTTATCTTTATTTTATAGAAAACGAAATTGAGGAACACAGAAGCTCAGCAACCTCTTTGAGAGCACATAGGTAGCAAGGCATAACCATATTTTGTTGTCTTAAATGGCAGAATACAAAAGTTTTACTTTGGCATGGAAAATACCATGAAAAGACAAGACTGAATTTTGAACATGCCATTATTCCTTCTCAGAACTTGAATCATGTGTATTAGAGGCTATTGTCCTCACAGAAGCTTTTAAAATATAATTTCTTATCTCTAATTACTCTATCCAAGCCCATTTCCATTTCCATTATTATATTTCTATAGTATATATACTGTAATTTTAAGATATCTAGAATATCTTTTTAAATTTATTAGTTAATTTATTTGAGTATAATTGTGTGTGTGTGTGTGTGTGTGTGTGTGTGTGTGTGTGTGTGTGTGCCCATGCACCAAGGTTTCTTGTCATTGAAACAAATGCCAGGTGTATGTGCCATTTTTTGCATCCAGGCTTATGTGTGTGATGGGGAAATGAACCTGGGCTGGAAGTCTTTAAAAACAACCACCATGAACTGCTGAGCCAGCTCCCCAGCTTCCTAGAAAATCTTTAAATACAGGGAGTATAAATTATACTACAAAGCCTGAAATAATGCTCTACGTATTTAAACTGAAATAATATCAAAAGAGAATAAACTAATTTGTAAGCTTAAAATGTAATATGAACAAAGTCTCATGGATGTTCTATCATAACCATTAAAAGCCAGCTACAACTAAATACTGAGAGGTAAAGTGGCTAAACAAAAATGTGGCATTACAGTGAGAGTGGAATGATTCATCACAAATATGAGAACTGATATATGTGATTTTTTTATGTTGCAGCAAAACTTTATTTACAGAATCAGATGGTGGACCAGACTTAGCCTTTAGGCCATTGTTTATTGAGCCTTCTAACTTGAAAATTATACATTTAAATATATGAGTATGCTGGCTGTGATATCAGACACCTGTAATCCCATCACTTTGGAAGTGGAGGCTTGAGACAAGGTCTTTCTGTGTGGCCCAGGTTGGCCTTGAACTCATAATCATCCTGTGCCAGACTGCCTACCTGGCTTTGAATATTATGTGAAGTAATATTAAAGGAAAAAGGTTAAAATGAATGACACAATTAGGTGCCAATATATGAATATATATGGCACAAATACGGATGTGTTCAGGAATGATACCAGTTGCTAAATTTAGTATTATTAGAGCTTTTAACATAGAGAATTTAAAATAATGACATAGAGAATTTAAAGTCATAATTAAAATAATAAATTTAGAAAAAAACTACACATTTAAAAGCCTTGCTCAAAAAAAAAAAAAAAAAAAGCTGGGCATGGTGGTGCACTCCGTTAATCCCAGTACTCTGGGAGGCAGAGGTAGGTAGAGTTTCAGGCCACACTGGGCCAGAGCCAGACTATATCTTGATAAACAAAACAAAAAAAGAAAAGAAAAAAAGGATTGCTTCTCTGATAGACTCTATGGTCTTTTGGGTTTAGGAAGAGGTCTCAATGCTTTTTCTAGGTAGGCTGGAAAAAAGCCTTCTCTTACCGGTAATTTTTCCATGGGCTTGCCATTTTTCTGAGTTTAGGAAGCACACGTTGGGCTTTCATTTGGTACAACATTCTTGTCATCAGCAAGAAATGAAGAGGACCAGTAAGTGTGAATCTTGGCAAGACGGCTTAAGGCCAAATGAGGGCCATGAAATTGGCACCCAGGGGAGTTTCACGGTAAGGAATGAAGTCAAAATCAAGACACGGAAAATCCTTCTCAGCACTGACAGATGTATGGACAATGAAGAGCGTCAACTTGTTTCTACACATGAAATGATGATGAGCAAAACCTCAGCTACATATGAGGTAAATTCAGTGGACTTTCCCAGATTCAGTGGACAGAGGTAAGTCTGGCTATAGCAAGTAATGTGGTCAGTAAGTATTGCACTAGCAGAATAACCCATAAATTATCTAGAGTCCAAAGAATGGCATTCTCCACAGCTGATGCCAAGCTTTTGAGGTGAATTAAGATGCTTTGAGTGCATGGCATGTGGGCAGAAGGTTAGAGAGTCTTCCCTTCTAGAGGTGTCTGGTGGTTATAGTAATTTGAATGAGATGCACTTGATGTTTCTGATGCTCTTCCAATTAAAAAATGGAGCCTAATTTCTCACCTCATGAAGGTAGATTGATTTCATTGACTTGTTCTTAATGAATAGAAGTGATGGAATTCACTTCCCAGACTCGATTGTGAAAAGATTATGACTTCCATTTTAGGGACTTTTACTCAGTTTGAGGCAATCCAATTGCCACATCATGTGAGTTGTTCTGTGAAATGGCCCATGTGTGGAGTCACTGAAGCTTTCCTCTAACAACTACTACTGTTAGCTTCTCTAGTCCTTTCAGATAACTGCAGTCATGGTCAACAGCTGTAGTCACCTGAGAGATCCTGAGCCTGAACCACATGGCTTAGCTATTTACAGATTTCTGATATAAGTGAATTTTATAAATATTTGGTTCTGCTAAGTGTTTGGTTCACTTTTATGCAGCACTAGATAGTAAGACAGGAGTGCCGTGGTTCCTGATTATAACCTGAAACCCTCTAGCACTTTGGCCTTGTACTAAGGACCTGCCAATTTGGGATGGGACAACATATAAATATATGTATGCTTATTCAAAACAGCTGGGATAGGGCTGAGATGGAGTAGCCAATGATAGTAAGTGCTCACTGAGATGTTGTTTTGTGCATATGGATGAGAAGCATTTAGTTCCATTTTCTGTGTGGGGAAACATTCCAACCAGTTGATCTGGTAGTACCAAGGATACAAAGCAGAAGTGTGGTATTTGAGTTTTGTCACTGAGTGAACCATAGTGGTTAGAACCAGACAGCACAGAGAGTGTTACTGAGCCCAAACAGCAAGCTTAGAGCAAGGCCCTCGTTTAGCAGAACGTAAGGAAGTCAAGCCTAGAGGCAAAACTGAGCTAAATGTCCAGGAGAACTGGTATGAGGAGTAGCTGCTCTGCTTGTGTGGGGGGTTGATGGAGGAAAGTGAGAAGTAGATTGGACTGGCTTGGATTCCTTCAGCACGTGGGGAAGCAGATGATTTTTGACACATATCAACAGCAATACTCTCATATTTGACTCAGCTTCTATGGATGGGATAGATCCACTTGCACCAGAAGAGGTTGAAGAATGGAACCTGCCTTATTTTCAATATATTTAAAAGCACATTATGTTTGTATGTACATGGTGAGGTATGTGTAAGTATGGTGTATGCCCGTGTGAGTGCAGTTGCATTCACCTTGTAAGTATGCTTATGGAGGCCAGAGTAGAGCACCAGGTATCCTCTTCTTCACACTTCCAATTGTTTCCTTAATAGATAGAAATTGAGGCTGTCATCTCCCACGTCACATTGCCGATTCTCCCTTGCCTGGGTATACATGCCCAGCTTTATACATGGATGCTGGGGATTGAAGTTAGCTTCTCATACTTGTAAGGTACTCGTACTTGCTAGGCCATATCCCCAGGCCTTTCTTCTTTGAATGGCTTGAAAAGGGCTAGGTATAGTTGTTAAGTCTGAGTTGATAAACCATTTCTGTTTCTTCTTCCCTCAAACATTATTAACTCAAGGGATTTAGAATGGATGAGGATATATGATAAGGCCTCCAATTGCATTATTTCCTGCAATCTTAGGAATATAACTAGACTAGCTTTGGCTCTGGCAGCTGTTGAGAGTCTGAGAGCTCTTCCTGGGATGCTTACATATGGATATGGTGAACATCTCTAGAGGGCCTAGTATCTGGTACTAAAATATGTGTTCAAGTGTCTGCTAATTCTATCTACTGAATGTTGCATAGTCCTCTCAGAAAAATGACATTTCACAGCTTTCAGCTGCCATAAATCATTGACCTCAAGAGCCTCAGTGTTCAGTACCTAATCCATCAGACTAGCCAGGCACTTGAAGCATTTTAAGACTTTGAGTAGAAATAGACCCAAAGACCTGCTGTCCACAATAGCCATTCCATTCCAGCATGATTAAATGTCTGAGCTCCCAGAGGTTTTCTGTGATAGTTTAGAAGATTGACATGAATATACCCAAACAATTTTTTTTGCATGTGTATTCAGACAGCAAAATCCTGATGGAGAACAATATGTGCCATTGGTACTTTCTGGGGCCATTTTTTCAGAAGTAATATTTTTGTCTCAGCTGAACTACTATTTAGACACTAGATCCTCCAGAGGAGGGATTTGGTGCTCTGAGGTCAAAAGCCCAGATTTTAAAATAACTGAACTTTTTTAGTTGAGTTTTTCAGTAAAGGAAATATAGAGGAAAGAGGGGAGGAGAGTCAGTTAGTACTTTTTAGCACATTGGGATCATGGTTCTATTTCTAGTGACATTTTCTGCTAGAGAGCAACCTCCTATTCCTTCTGGTACAATCTCTGAAATGAAAGTGATTTTGTAAATCATCTCAGGTTAAAGTTGGTTATATTGGCTAAGTGTATTTGCATAGTCAGCATACCAGCTCATATTTGGTGGTAAAGACGGTTTAGTTAATCAGTAGTCAATTTTTTTATTTTGTAGGGATTAAATTCTGCTGCTCTTATATATAATGTGACTAATACCAATGGAATATGAGAATACATGATTTGTGTCACTTTTATAAGCTGATATTCAGTCTATACTCTTTCTTGATATGGGCAACTGGAGTGATCTTGGAATTGTGTTGAAGATGCAAGAATCTTAAGATGTGAGAAACATGAGTATACTTCATTTGCATTAGGAAAGTCACCTGCTGACCAAGAGTACCCCTGCAGGACATTTAGGTGAGCAGGAAGTACATTTATACTGTGTTAAGACATTAGGTTTATTTGTTAAGTCATCGAGGATTGCCCTAACAAAAATATATGGACTATCAGGATTCTTTAATAAAATGTGTTTTGTAAGATTATGATTAAGAAATATTTTGGCTAAAGTGAAAATGTTAACTGACTGACCATAATGTGTATAAAAGTCTATTCTGGATACCTTCTGGTTACCTCCTTACTCAGATTTATTTATTCATTCTACAAAAAGTTTTGAGGGTTAATATGTGGCAGGTACTATGCTTTTATAATGCTCTTTATACAGTAGTGAACACACCAGACATAGTCTCTCCTGCCATGAACTGTGAAATCTATAGGGGAAAGCTGATGAGTTCCTGAACTAGGTAATGAAACTGGAGAGTTAGGGAGACTAGAGAGAAGAAGATGAATTATAACAGCAAGTCTCTAAGTTTAGTTCTTGGACAATACATCTTCTAGTCACTTGGGGAGTATCTAAATGTAAATTTCTGACTCTGTCTCTACAAAACTTGAATCAGTAGGACTGGGATGTTCAAGCAACAACATTTTAAAATCATATCCTCCCAGTTCATTCTGGTAAACAATTACTTTTGAAAATGAGAAAGAAGGGAGGGGAAAGGTAAGGAGAGTGAAGAGAAGGAATACTTGAGATTTGAATTCAGAAGTTAGAATTCAGAGGACTTTAACAACTACTTGGAAATGATAGATGAAAAGGAAGAACTATTTGGTAATTGAAGGAAATATAAGGATTTCTGGAATGAACTTCTGATTTGGCAGGGTGGTATGCATTGGATATAGGCAACACAGAAAGAGAAGATTTCTCTTAAGGTAAAGACACATTGATCTTTCAATGTAATGAGCTTGGAGTTCCCATGAACTAGTCTCAAAAAGGTACAATATAAGCATGCTTCACTCTGTATCCACAAAAACTTTATTCCAGAACCCCCAGGAAATACCAAAACCCATGGATGCTCACAACCCTTATGTAAAATAGTATATAGTATTTGCAATAACCAATGCATATTAGTTTGTATATGTTCAATCTCCAGATTATTTATAACCCCCAATACAGTAAAAATGCTATGCAATACTTGTTATAGCTTATTTAGGAAATAACAACAATAAAACATGTTTATATGAATTCTGCACAATTTTTTAAATATGTTCAATCTTCAGGTGGTTGAATCTGCAGAACCAGAAGCCTTAGTAGATATGAAGGGCTCATAGCATATTTGGCAATGTATGATGGAAGTAGATAGTGAGACTGTTACCAGAATGGAAGGATAGAAGACCAGAGGAACTGAGTGTGGCAGCTAGTTAGGTTTGATATGAGAGACTTCCAAGGAATTCACAGTCAAATGCTTCTGCCTAAGGCTGATATTGAGTTCTGAGTAGTACAGTGTGATTCCATATCTTTACTCTATGCATGACATTTTCAGGTGAAAAGGGATGTAAGTAAGAGAGTAGGGAGCATTCAACTAAAAATTTTAGTTCTGGGTCTTTAAATTCAGCCAGAAAAATAACAACTTTAAATTCATTCTCCCAGGTTCAATCTTTCTTTGCCATTCTTGTCCCTACCACTTCACTCTAATTATGACTGCTCCTCCCCCCAATTTCTGAAATTGCTGCCCATAAAAAATCTATATTCACTCTCACAGATTTTGATGATCTCTTTTGGATTATTTTCTTGGCTTATTAGGCCTAGCTTCCCAATTAATCTCTGCTTTCTTGTTTGGATATTATATCTTTTAATATTTGGAGCAAGAAGGTTTCCTCAGAATTCCACAAGGGAGATGCAGTTGTTAAGAGCTGATGTACAGGATAGTCATTTTTCTGAAACTTTTTCCTATGTGAATCAATGTTATCAATGATGCTGATAAAGACAAAAATGGTCAGACCTACAGTCTTCCAGGTTTTCATGCCTTTGTGATATCTGTGTGAAATTTTTCCTGAAAAATTTTTTGATGTCAAGGAACTCACAGAGCTATGGAAAAATTTCATAAAAACCAAGAGAAATTTCCAAAGAGAAAGGCAATTTTGGGATTCAGACCAGTGTTAAATTTGAAATTTTTCCATCTGGCTTCACTTCAAGCTAAAAATCTTTCCATAACCCAGATATCAAAATCTGAACACAATTATTGGGATTGATCTAAATCAGATACATCCAACATTTCAAACCTGGAGGACATCTACTTGAACACATTTTGTCAGTGTTGTAGTCAACTTACTCTGTTGCTGCGCAGAAAGAACCCAAACAAAAGCGGCTTGTGGAGGAATGGGTTTATTTGGCTTACGGACACAAGGGGAAACTCCATCCTGGCAAGGAATATGATGGCATGAGCAGAGGGGTGGACATAACCTCTGCCACAGCACTGAAAACAATGGCAAGAAGGTGTGCCAAACATTGGCAAGGGGAAGCTGGTTTATAACCTCATAAGCCTGCCCCCAACAGCACAGCTCCAGTGAGGTTGTAAAACCCAAACTGCCATCAGCTGAGGATCAATCATTCAGAACACATTCATTTGTTTGTGGGGGACACCTGGATCAAACCATGACAGTCAGAATTTGGGTGGTTTCTGTCCTAGAGTGAATTTTAAAATACAATGTTATTTAGTTAAACGTGGACAGTTGGGCTCAGGGAAAAAGGGACTACATTTTTTTGAACTTTTACTTATGTGCTAGGTATTATTGAAAATATAATTTTATTTAATCCTCATAGCAATCTTGTAATGCCAAACTTTAGATGACAAAACTGAATGTGTGTGTGTGTACATACATACATATATTCACATCTTTCTCACAGCTGACAAGCAGCAATCTAAGTGTTAGAATCCCGGCCTCCTGGCTTCAGAGCCTGTGCACATTTTATTTTAGATTTGTGCCTCCAAAATTCAGTCACTTGAAATTTAACTACCATTTCTACTATCTAATCTAAATTTTCCTTTTTTTGTTGTTTGTTTTTCGAGGTAGGGTCTCACTGTGGCTCAGGCTGACCTGGAATTCACTATGTAGTCTCAGGGTGGCCTCAAACTCACAGTGATCTTCCTACCTCTGCCTCCCGAGTGCTGGGATTAAAGGCGTGCACCACCACGCCCGGCTAAATTTTCCTTTTTAAAACATGCTATTAATTTATTTATCTGCAAGGAGAGGGAGACAGAGAGAAGAGAGACAGAAATAATGGGCATACCAGGGCCTCTAGCAGCTGCAAATGAGCTCCAGATGCACATGCCACTTTGTGCATCTAGCTTTATGTGTGTACTGTGGAATCAAATCAGGGTCTTTAGGCTTTGCAGGCAACTGCCTTAATTGCTGAGCCATCTCTCCAGCCCTATTTTTTCCTTTTGAGTATATTGCAAAGATATCTTGAAAATCATAAACATGTTATTCATCTTGGTACTATTTCAAAGCAATTCATGTACTACTAATGGAGTACATACTGTTCTTTAGAAGCATTATAGTTTAGCATCAGTGAAGGAGGAAAGACAGGTAAGTGCTTGACTTACTCTGTAGCTCCATTAGCCTTCCCCAAAGCAGCAAATTTAAAAAAAAGTAAAACAGTTAATACATACAGAAAAATATATCATCTAAGTATGTGTACACAATTATCAGACTGATCTTAATTTAGTTTGCAGGAGAGATGAAAATAAATACACATTTGTTGCAGTCAGCATTCTATTTGCTGCGCAGAAAGAACCCAAGCAAAGTGGCTTGTGGAGGAAAGGGTTTATTTGGCTTACAGACTCCAGGGGAGACTCCATCTTGGCAGGGAAAATGATGGCATGAGCAGAGGGGTGGACATCACCTCTGCCATAGCACTGCAAACAGCAGCAGGAAGGTGTGCCAAACACTGGCAAGAGGAAGCTGGCTTATAACCCCAAAAAACCGCCCCCAACAACACAGCTCCAACAAGGTTGTAAAACCCAAACTGCTATCGGGTGAGGAGCACACATTCAGAACACATTCATTTATTTGTAGGGGACACCTGGGTCAAACCATGACAACATTATAATCAAATACACAATAGTTTTGAGACAGGATATCAGGTAGACTAGCCTGACCTTAAATGCAATCTTATTGACTTTTTCAAAAAACCAACTTTTTGATTTGTCTATTTTTTCAATCTTTTCTTTGTTTCCAAGGCATTAATCTCAGCTCTGATCTTTATTATTTCCTTGCATCTCGAGTTCCTAAGGTTGGATTTTTCCTTGTGTTCTAATGATGTATGAGGATAGTTGGTTGATTTGAGACCTCTCTGTCTTTGTTATGAAGGCATGTAGAGCAATGAATTTCCCCCTTAGAATTGCCTTCATTGTGTCCCACAAGTTCTGAAAGGATGTGTCCTCATTATCATTTGTTTCTAGGAAGTTCTGGATTTCCTGTCTGATTTCTTGTTTGACCCATTCATTGTTCAGGAGCGAGTTGTTCAATTGCCAATATCTAGTGAAATTATTGGTTCCTCTCCCATTGTTAATTTATGGCTTTAATGCGTTGTGGTCTAATATGATGCAGGGGATTACACTGACCATTCTGAATTTGCTGAGGCATGATTTATTACCTAGTATATGGTCAATTTTGGAAAAAGTTCCATGCGCTGCTGAGTAGAATGTGTACTCAGTGTCCTTGGGGTGAAATGTTCTGTAGATGTCTTTTATCCCTAGTTTTTCAATGGTGCCATTTACAGCTTGATTTCCCTGCTTGTCTGTTGTTTGTATGATCTGTCTAGGGATGACAGGGGAGTGTTAATGTCTCCTACTATGATGGTGTTTGCATCTATATCTGCTTTGCTTTTGAGTAATTTATGCCTAATGAACTGAGGGGCCCTTGCATTTGGTGCATCCATATTTAGTATAGTGATGTCTTCTTGCTGCATTTTTCCCTTGATGAGTAGAAAGTGGCCATCATCATCCTTTTTTATTGCTGTTGGCTTAAAGTCTATTTTGTCAGATATTAG
This sequence comes from Zapus hudsonius, assembly GCA_004024765.1. Lineage (NCBI taxonomy): Eukaryota > Metazoa > Chordata > Mammalia > Rodentia > Dipodidae > Zapus > Zapus hudsonius. The sequence goes on along the minus strand of PVHP010046598.1, from coordinate 574 downwards.
TGTAGCCACACCTGCGTTTTTTATTTTTCCCACATGCCTGGAAAATTGTTTTCCACCCTTTTATTGTCAGTAGGTTACTGTCTTTAGCAAGAAGGTGTGTTTCTTGAAGGCAACAGATGGAAGGGTCCATTTTCCTGATCCAACCTGCTATCCTGTGTCTTTTTATGGGAGAGTTGAGTCCATTTACATTCAATGTTATAACTGTGAGGTTTGCCATGTTGTAGAGAATATGGAGCTTGGTATCTGAGCTGTTGCTGCTATCTCTTTTGTGTTACCTTGTTTGTTCTCTGTTCCTTTCCTGGGGTCGGTTATTTGTTTCATCTGCAAGGGATATCTCATGAAGTATCTTTTGAAGGTTTGGGTTTGTGCTCAAGCTCCATCAATTGTGATGGATAACTTCGCTGGGTAGAGTAGTCTAGGTTGGAATCCATTCTTCTTTAGGCCTAGAATCGCTTTTTTCCAAGCTCTCCTGGCTTTGAAAGTTTCTATGGAGAAGTCTGACGTGATTCTGATGAGTTTTCCTTTATATGTGAGTTTCTTTTCTCTCGTTGCTCTAAGGACTCTCTCTTTATCC
>PVHP010046597.1:0-13230 GCA_004024765.1 Zapus hudsonius | reverse complement strand
TGGGGGACTTACATTTTATAGGAAAAAGGGGGTCAGGGTCATGGAGAATGGAGAATGGGGAAGAGAAAAGGAGATTGGTTGATGGGGGTGGGGAGTTGGCAGCCTGCACTGGGATAGGTGGGTGGGGACAACCTGAGAATACCTCATTTGGGGGCCATGAGTGGCGGGAAATACATGATGCTAGCCACGTCTGTGGGGATGGGTACAAGGAAGTTTTTCTGATACCCAATGCCAGTCATACTGAGATGGAAATGCTGGTTTCTGTGGCTAGCCCATGGGGGTTTGGGAGTCAGGGTAGACGGAGCCGGGAATAATCAGGGTTTCACCTCACTCATACATCCTTAATTCTTTGTTCTCCATGCTCTCAGTAGCAGTGCCAATAGGCAGTGCCCAACACCCTATCCCAGACTTAGTGGCTTCCTGAGTCTCTGGAATTTCCTTCCTGCACTGCCCATGCAGGAAAGGATGTTTACTTCTAACTTCTTTGAACTTCTTTACATCCTTCCCATTGCTAAGAGGCTGCCTTCCTGTAAACATTCTCAGAAATGCACAAAAAAATTAACCATCACACCTAGGGTCCAGGCCTAAGATATTTCTGTGGGTTTGGAATTTCTGCTATACATATACAAAGAGAAGTCTGAGCTCAAGCCTGGAGTTCCTGGATCTATTACTTCAATAAATACTTTCCTGGGCTGGAGAAATGGCTCAGTGGATAAGGCACTTGCCTCCAGTGCCTAAGGCCCCAGGTTCAATTCCCCAGGACCCACGTAAGCCAGACCCACAATGTGGTGGCCCTGGTGCTCTCTCATGCTCTCTCTCTCTCTCTCTCTCTCTCTCTCTCTCTCTCTCTCTCTCTCTCTCTCTCTCCCTGCTTGAAAATGAATAAATAAAATACTTTAAATAAATAAATAAATAAATAAACAAACAAACAAATAAATAAATACTTTCCTTTCAAAACTCTACCTGGTTTGGAGATTCATCCCAATGGCATGTGGCTGACTAAGACAGTCATCATGAGTTCAAGGCCAACCTGGGACTACAGAATAAGTTCTAGGTCAGCCTGGGCTAAAATGAGACCCTACCACAAAAAAGAAAAAAATAGCAATAGTTCTATATGTGGCCTTCTATATTTACAATGGGGTGATGAACTGCTTGGAGATGATGCTTTGTATATGGAAAACTAAGCTGCTGGATTTCCGTTGCTTGCCTGTTATAGTCTGACTATTGGTCATGGATAGTGAATCTCCTTGATTTTGAATTTCTATGCTAACCTTGATGGGCACTGATACTTACAATATAACATTGGTAGAATTTAGGCACTGCTTCTTCCTTGAGAATCAGAAACAGGAAAGCACAGTAATGCAACTGGAGTTTTCTTAAATTAGGATAACCTACTTAGTTGTTTTGATAATGACAATGATTTGTGTAACAGCCATCTAGGCAAGAGTGAGGTCAGGTGGAAAAGTAACTCTAGTTACTAGAAGATAAGCCAGTTGTGTGAACCAGGTATTTTTTTAATTTTTAAACATATTTTACTTATTCATTTGACTAGTGACTCTTCACCAACCTCACACAGCCATGGTGCTTTCTCATTGACCTGGGCTTCCCAATCTAGTACTTTGCCAGGCATGATGCAGACATTTTGGGTGCCCAGGCATTGGTTCAAGAAAGTTACCTCTGCTGTTTTCAAAGTCTTCCCTGATATAGTGCTGCTTTTGTACATCCCAACTACAGATACATATCAAAAAATTAAAAAATAATATTACCTTCCATTGAGCACTACATGCTTAGTCACCATTGTCAGAAATTCACATGGTTTATCATGTTGTTTCCACACAGCAATCTTATTTGTTATAATTATTATCATCTTCAGCTTCATTTTACAGGTTTTTTTTTCTCTAGGCCTTTCAGAGGTCAGCCCTGTGTTCCAAGAGGTCTGGAATCTGAAGAGGAAGCATATTACACATGTAGGAATTTCAACAAAATGGAACATCCTGGTTTCTTTCCTCAAAGAACACCTGAAGGTCTCTTTTGGGGGCAGGCTCGGTGAATCTCTCTGCTAAGCAGTTTTCACAAATGACCAGAAGGCTCATATGTAAGCCTCTAATATGTGCATTTAGGCAGAGAAATGAACAAACCCTGTGTGCATGGTTGTCCAAACCTACCAACGAGAAGGCAATAGCTATTCTTCCTCTGTACTCCAGAGCACCTATGGCCCAGATGTCCAGATGACAAACAAATTAAGCAAGCCTAGCAGCAAAATGCAGAGGTATGGCACTTAGAGAATATAGATTTTCCAAGTGACAAGTGAGATGGGGGTAAGGTATGGTTTTCTATTCAGGAAAGGCCCATGACTAAGGAGGTGTCTCAGAGAAGATTAATTAGCAGAGTCAATACCTTTGGCCTCAGAAATGTGTAAGTCTCTTAGCCCAGTTTAGTTACTGGAGATAATCTGGTGTACCAGGCTGGTCCAGGACTTTGGAGCTAAAGCTCTTAAAGTATAGAAGGACTTGTTAATAAGTCTTCTCTCTAATGGATTTTCACAGTACTGTCAGAGGAATCCATTGTCAAGCCACAATAGCTACTTCAGCAGATTACAGAAGCACATCTAGACCCTTAAACACAATGGGCATAGCTGTTCTCTGACCTTGCCTCTAAACTAGCAGTCTTGAGCATGCCCCTGTGGAACACTTATTTGCCAGCAGAGAGGGGCACACATACCCTGTGTCTCTGCTATTGTGGACTTGAATTCTGGCATGATTCTCTTTATCACCCCCTCTCCCATCAAGAAAAACTGTCATATAGCAAATATCAAATATGGCAGTTATTTTGTTCCAATGCACTCTTTTAGGTTAGGTATCTGTGTGTTCCAATTCCATCCCACAAATTACCTCATTGCCTCTCTGTCTTAAAAAAGAGTCCTCCTGGAGCAGCCAATGCAACTGTTCATTCTGTCATTATTTGCCTTCATAGGCTACCATGAATGCCTATACTTGCAATTTTTTCTTGCTTTGCTCTTTTATTAGCTATATGACTTTGGACAACTTACTTCAGCTCTGTGAGTTTCAGTTTCCTAATCTGTAAAATGAACAATCGTTACTTCATAGAGTAGTGAAGATATAAGAATTCAATATACCTGAGACCTGCAGAATAGACTGTGAAACATCATAAGCTTTTTGCAGGTGAGCTTTGAATGTAAATGAACCCCATAGGTTCATGGGTTTGAAAACTTGGTCCCTGCTTGTGAAGGTTGTATAACCTTTATGAGGTGAAACCTTCCTGGAATAAGTGTGTCAGTGAGGATATTAAGGTTTTAAAGGCCAGCCCTGCTCATTTCCTGTTCATCTTCTGATTCCTGACTCTGGCTGCAAAGTGATGAATGAGCCTACTTACCTTGGCTTCTCCACCATGAGGAGAAAGTATACTCTCAAAACTGGGAGCCAAAAAAATCCTTTTCTATCTTACATTGCTTGTGGTCAGGTATTTTGTCCTTGCAATGAGAAATTAAGGCATCATATTACCTCTTGTTATAGCAGCACACATGTAACTTTGACTTAGACATGTGTCCTGCTTATCTACTTCAAAGTGTTTCCTACTAGACTGTGAACAGAGGAGTGGTGAAGAATGCTTAACAAATGGCTTTCTTCAAAAAGGAAAGAAGGTCTTGATTTGTAGTGTTCAGTGACTTATATGGGATAAACACTGTGACCATGCCGCAGTTCAAGTTGTCAACATTTTGCCACTGAAGCAGAATTGGCAAGGGATGTTTCTGTAAGTACTTGGAAGCAGAAACCTCTTTTCATTACTTAAGTGCCACTTCAAGCCAAAAAGGGTGGTTTGGTCATGATAAGCTGACTTTGGTTGTTTAAACCAGTCCTAGTCCCTAGAACACTGCCTGGAGCAGACTAGCAATTCAAGAGATATGAATGATGCTGGGCATGGTGACACACACCTGTAATCCTGGCACTTAGAAGGTCTCAGTAGCAGGAGGATCAGGAATTCAAGGCCTTTCACAGCTTCATAGGGAATTCTAGGCCAGTCTGTGTTACAGGTTTCTCCAAAAGAAAAAAGCGGAAGGAAAGAAGGGAGAAAGGAAGGAAGAAAAAAGGGTGAAAGAAATTATTACTAGATGTTTTGAAAGATACATGGAACAAGGTGCTCACTGTTCTAGCTCATGTCCAATGGTCCAGAATATAAACTAGGGCTTCAGATACAAGCTGTGCTATTCAATATTCATATGAATGATCAGACTGCTCTGATCTTTGCTGTTTTCACATAGAAAATGAGGATGAAAGTTCTAGATGCCAAAGAGTGCTGAAAAGGGTAAATGAGGTGAGGAATGGGCAAATGTCAATGGCGTTTCCTCATTCATAATACTTGCTTATAAAAGGTAATTAACAAACAGCTTCAACTTAGTCTTTAAAGTTGATGATTTTTTTACTTTTATTGTTTCTTTTAACCCATGGCAATTGGATTTAAAAAAAAAAAGAACACAAGGTAAGGTTCGGGATTAGACAGGGTCAGCATGTTGGTAGACCCATGCTGGGATTTACTTGGAAGAGTCTATTGCAGTTATTTCTCATTGCTGGCACAAACACCTTACCAGAAACACCTTATGTGAGGAAAGGTTTTATTTCAGACTTACAAAATCCAATGGATGCATCATCATGGTGGAAGAAGCTGGCTCACTTCCATAAATCATAGCAGAGACACACCACCAACAGCCAGCAATTAGCAACAGCTAGAACTCTAACTTACTCTGATCACACCCTAGGACTTGACTTAAGATCCGCCCCCAATGACACATTCTCCAGTGGGTTGGTGGAGACTTAAGCTGAAAGTTTAATCAAAAATACCTCAGGGTGTATGAGTGATGACTGACAGTTAAGGTGCTTGTCTGCAAAGCCTAACAACCTGGCTTCGATTCTCCAGTACTCCACATAAAGCCAGATATAAATGCACAAAGTGGCTGATGCATCTACAGTGAATTTGCAGTTGCTGGAGGCCCTGGCGTACCCATTCTCTCTTTCTCTGTCTCCCCCCCCCCACTCTCTTTCAAATAAATAAATAAATAAATAAAATATTAAAAGAAATACCTGAGGTTATGGGTGATACACATTCACATTCAAACCACCAGAGTCTAAACCCCCTCTGTGTTTTGCAGCCTGGGCAACACCTGTGGTATTTGAGTCTCCCAGACCAAGGGGCATTTGTGGGCAGAAACAATTTCTTTCACAGGTTTCTCCCAACAGCTGCCAAGTTCATGAGGAAAAATATGTCTTAAAATGACATACCTTGAATTTTATAAGCCTGTACCTTATTTAAAATTTTTTTGAGTTAATACAGACTAAAGGCTTGTGGGAATCAGTAGGAGGATCCAGGAATGCAGAATAAAAGAGAGAAATGGTAAAGGAAAATGAACAGCAGGCAAAGCGGTACTTCTCACCGAACTTTCAGTTTTGCTAAAAGTTGGCACTGTTGACACAAATACAGAGATTACATTTTTTTTTGCATGAAATATTTTTTGGAAGAGCAACAGGAAAAAAACAAGTCTCCTAAACTATCGGACTGTGCTGCTGAATGAAGTCTATCATGTGACTCACATCCAAACTGGGGGGACACCTTGGAAATCAGCTCATCACCTTTCCTTGTCAGAGGCCATCCCTGCCGCTCAAGGAGACCTCAGCCTGGAAGAAGAGGAGTGTTTCTGCCAAGTCAAATGCATCTCCTCCAGTGCTGAGGGACGGCTGTCACCAAATCTTCCTTGCCCTGCCACCTGTCATATGGCATGTGTTAAGTGGAGTAAGAGAAGTCCTGTTACAGAAGATAACACGGAGAGTTCTCCCTATCCTCTCTGTATCAGTTACTGGATTTCCTGGGATGGTAATACACCACTCATCATCAACATGGCAGTGCCTTAGTGGGAAATGTTTTGAATACGCGGCAAAAGATAAACAACAGCTAACATCTCTCCAGTGCTTACCACATACCGAGCACTTTATATAGTGTCTTATTTCATCGTCACAGCAAACATGGGAGAACTTATGTCAACTTTTCAGAGTAAGACAATGAAGTTGTGTGGTAGGTAAATTAAGCTAGCCAAGATCACACAGCTTACAAGATGTAGAGGTTAGATTTGAACAATGACTGCTCACACACCAGCTTCTAGGCACATTACTATTTCTGTGGGAGGTCCCTCCCTATCACAGAAATTTTGGGAGCTTGTTGTAGTTACCTTCTTGTTGTTGGGGCAAAACACCTGACCATAACCAGCACATGGAAGGAAAGGGTTTATTTTGGCTTATAATCTCAAGGAGAAGCTTCATCATGACAGAAAAAATATGGTAGAGAAGAAGCTCTGGCAAGGGGGAAGCTGAGCTTTAACACCCCAAAGCCTGCCTCCAGCAAAACATCTCCAGCAATACTTCAGCTCCTATATTGCCACCAGTTGGGAACCAAGCATTCAATACCCAGGAGGCTGAGGGGGACATTTTTTTCAAACTACCCCAGGGCTCTTCTTTACATGCTCTCCAGGAGCCTCACCTTACCCTTCATATCTTGTGTTCTCCTGGACATGGAAAAAATAAAACATTAGCATTCTTTCCAAATTATCTTAAATGGCTAAAACTAAGGCTGGGGAAGTCTTGGCACATATACACACACTTTTTTCAACAGGCTAACCAGAGCCACAACTGATAAATGTGCATTTATTAAATTCCACAAACATACTAGCAAAGTTGGAACAGGGGCAAATTTAATAAAAACAAATCCTGGCTTCACTTGGCAGGCTAGTGAAAGGGTGCCCTTTTCTAATTCACTAACCTAGGAAGGACTCTTTCTGTTGTTTGCACAAAGGTGTGTTGTGGGTTAACTGGGAAACAGAAACTGCCTGTTGCATGCTGAGAATCACTGCAAAGCAGAAGTCAGAGGTGAAAATCTGCCTTGAAACAACAATGTGTGCACCCTAAACTTCTTCTGCATAGCAGCTTAACTCTGTCCTTCCCAGCCTCTTGGTTCTAAGATCATTTAACTCCAGACCAGGGTCTCCATATCTCCACTAGCACACATGGCATTATGAGGTAAACTATAAAAATGGCAAACTTAACCCAGCACAACACACACACATATATGTATATATATATACATATACATACATACATACATACATACATACATATATATGTGACCAATATGGTAAAGGGATATTCATATATTCATACTCCCATGTTCATTGGAGCATGGAGCACTATTAACAGTCAAGATATGGAATCAACTAAAGTATATATCTCTCAGTCAACAGATGAATGTCTAAATAAAATGTGATATAATTATACAGAAGAATATTATTCAGTTTCTAAAAAGTCATTAAGGAATTTGCAACAATGTGGATCAAACTGGAGGGCATTGTATTAAGTAAATCAAGGCAGAGGCAGGGAAATAATTACTACGTGATCTCACTCCTAAATAGAATGTTAGTGTCCGGAACTCACAGAACTCAAAGAGTCGAATGATGGCTATCAGCAGATGAAGGGGCAGGAGGGAGGTGATGGGACTGAGTGCAATAGTCCAGTATTTCAGTTAGACAAAAGTAGCAATGAATTCTTCTCATGTCCTTTTTATTGACTATTTTCATACATATACATAATGATTTTTATCTCAATCTCTCATTATTTTCTTTTATCCATCCTCCCCAAACCTTTTCCACATAACCCCTTTGTTATCCAATTAGATCGTCTTTTAGTTTGTCTGTTGGTAGCAAATGTGGAAAGTGGATGATTATTCTCCTTCAGCGGCCTGCATACACTTTCAAGCACTGTGACAGCTAGCCAGTAAGGAGGAGGCTTCCAGCTCTGTTTCACCATCATCTCTGTGTCCTGAGACCAGCACATGTGGTGTCATCAGCAATAGGGTCTTACCACCTAGTTCTGGTGGGAAACCAAGAGCATTGGAGCCTCCCTAGCCATCAACTCTTTGGGAGGTATCCACTGAGATTTTCCTATTAAAAAATGGGCTTCTGAACACAGCATTCTCCCCCTCCCTATGCAGAGTATTTCTGCCCAAATCCTCTCTTTCTTAAAATTGTACTTTCTCATTGGCTAATGCCTATGTGGGTTTCCATATGGCTTTTTCACATTATCTTTAGTTTGGGGTAATGCTACCAGACTTCATCTTATCTTCTAAATCATTCTCCTGATACCCTTTAGATGTCTGCACGCCCAATATTCTATCTCTCTACTTAAATATTATTTTCTACCCTTAGCTCTTTCCCTCTTCCCCTCTCATGGCCCCATTCTAGTTTCCTGGCCTCTATTACTGTTACTCCAACTTAAAAACAAATCTAAAATGGAGTGCTAGGGTCCACCTATGGAAGAGAACATGTGGTGTCTGTCTATCTCAACCTGTGTTACCTAACTTAGTATAATATTTTCCAGATGCATCTGTTTTCCTTCTAATTGAATAGAATTCTATTGAGTATATGAACCACATCTTTATTATCCATTCATCAGTAGATGAATATTTAGACTGACTTCATTTCCTAGCTATTGTGAATAGTGGAGCAATGAACATGGATGAGCAAGTATTTCTGTGGTAGCATATAGAATCCTTTGGATATATGCCCAGGAATGATATAGCTTGGTCATCTGGCTCAGATGGTAGATCTACCTTTAGCTTAATTTTTTAAAAAATTTATTTGCAAGGAGAGAGAGAGAGAGAGAGAGAGAGAGAGAGAGAGAGAGAGAGAGAGAGAGAGAGAATGAGAATATGGGTGCACCAGGGCCCCTAGCCACTGTAAACTCCAAATGCATGCGCCATTTTGTGCAATTTACTTTATTAGGATAATGGGTTATCAAACCCAAGTCGTTAGGCATTTCAGGCAAGTGTCTTAACCACTGAGCAATCTCTGCAGCCCTGTCTTTAGCTTTTTGAGAAACTTTCATAATGATTTTCATAGCAACTGTACCAGTTTACACTCCCATAAACAATGAAAAAGGGTTCCCCTTTCCCCACACCGTCACCAGCATTTGTTGTCATTAGATTTTTTTTTTTTTGCTGATAGACATTCTGAAAGGAGTGAGATAGAATCACAAAATAGTTTTAATTTGCATTTTCCTGATGGCTGGAGATGTTGAATACTTTACAAAATATTTCCTGGCAATTTGTATTTCTCTTTTTCTTTCCTTCTCCTCCTCTTTTTCCTCCTCTTCTTCCTCCTTGAGAAGTCTCAATTCAGTTCCATTTTTAGATTGGGTTGGTTGATTTTTTATTGCCTAGACTTTTAAAGTTCTTTGTATATTATAGATATTAATCCTTTGACAGATATGTAGCTGTAGGTTGTCTCTTGACTCATTTGATGATTTCCTTTGGGGTACAACAGCTTTTTAGTTTGATAAGTTCCCATATGTTGATTGTTCATCTTTCCTGGTCTTCCAGAGTCTTATTTAGAAAGTCCTTCCATATGCCTCTTTTATTTTATTTTAATTAAATTTTACTTTTTGAGAAGTCATACTCATATCCCCTCTCCCCAGCCCCCATTCCAACGAGTACCTTGTCATTTGGGATATTGGTATGCACAGTGATGTCCTGAAGGCCTCAGTAAGTCTCTGGGGGTAGGGAAGATCCTGCCTCTGAATATTTCTTCTCACCCTGTGGATCTTACAATCTTTTGTCCCCTTCTTCTGCAATGTTCCCTGACCCTTGGCAGGAATGTTAGAAGACTAATTTAGTGTTGGATTTTCTTTAGCCTCTAGATTTCTGCTTTGGTAAGTTTTGAATGATCACAGTGTCTGTCACCATCTCCATGGAACTGGTTGTCAGGCTAGCATTGAGAGTATTTCTGAAGTTTTGGTTCCTCTGTAATGTTTCCGAGGCCCCACAAGATGTGGTAGAGGTGACTTGTCTTGTAGTAGACAGCCAGCTAAAGATAGATGTACCATCTGAGTTAGTTTGGATTAAATGAGGAAATGATAGTCATGTGAGAAACTTATTGTTGTTTATACTCACTCTTCTTGTCCAAACAGCAGTGGAGGCTTCTCTTTGGAGTCTCCTATCCACGGGAGTTTCCTATCTATGGGATTCTAACTTGGTTCCCAATACCAGGTATGAGTTCTCTCACACTGATGGGGCCTCATATCCAAGAATAGTTGGCTACCCACATAGGCTAGGTGATTACTGCAAAGGTGTGTACTTTTTGTCCAGCTGGTTGATTTTGTATGATATCAGAATCTCCTACTTATTCAAGCTGTTGGTGACCATTATTCCCCAGCAGCTGCCACAGCACTTTCCAGCACTATGAGGGCTAGCCAGGAGGTAAATGGTTTCTCTCACAGTTCTAGCATTGTCTCTCCATGTCTAGTGACTGCAGCCAGTGGTGTCTTAAACAATAGATTATTTTTTTAGCTCTGGCAGAGAACCAAGTGCTTTAGCAATGGTCTGCATTACTTTGGGGACCTAAGGGTCTCCCTGACCAACAGCTTACTGTGGGGAGGTAACCCAATTCTAGCCCTGGATATACCAGTCAGAGTCCATGGTTTTAGAATTAATCTTTCTCCACCTTCTATAGGCAGTTCTGTCCACACCATCCACCTAGCCCCTGGCCTCTTATTGAGGGTTATATCTTGTAGAATGTTATTTAGGAGGGTTTCTATGGTACTGATTCATGTTGTCATTAGTTTTGTGTAATTTCCCCCATTTTTCCTTCCCCCACCCCCCAAAGACCCTTCCACCAACTGTATTCTTTCTTTCTTTCTTCTATCTTTCTTTCTTTCTTTCTTTCTTTCTTTCTTTCTTTCTTTCTTTCTTTCTTTCTTTCTTTCTTTCTTTCTTTCTTTTCTCTCTCCCTTTCTTTCTTTCTCTCTCTCTCTTTCTTTCTTTCTTTTTCTGTCCCTCAACTTGCTTGTTGAGTAGGTCCTCCTTCCATCCCTTCTTATTTCTCTTTCCCCTAGCTGGATTTTAGTTACATGTCAATACACCTGATGCTTACTACTGCTTAAATCAACTCAAGCTACTCTAGGTGTTATAGTCAGCCACACTCCACTGGGATGAATCACCAAACCAGGCACAGTTTTGGGAGGAAAATATTTATTAAAGTAACAGATCCAGGGGAAGTTCCAGAATAGAGAAATAGGCTGGTCCCCTTTCATAGATCCAAGCAGAGAGAGAAACCCATCCAGCACCTCCAAAGCTAGCACACTCAAACTCTAACTAGCAACCAGCAGTAACTCAAGCCTTGAGCTCAGACTGCTCTTTGCATATGTATAGCTGGAATTCCAGATCCACCCAGACATACCTTAGAGCTAGAGCCTAGGATCCAGTCTAGGTGATACCTCCTCCAGCGAGAAGGCTGGAACAAACCTTAAATATACTTTTGAATCTATTGGGGGACATTCAATCAAACTACCACACGAGGTTAAGAGCCACATATGAAAGAACATGTGGCATTTGGCTTTTGGGGCCTATATGACCTCATTTAATATGATTATTATCCAAGTCCACCCATTTTCCTGCACATTTCATTTTTTCATTTTGCCTTACTTCTGCATAGAATTCCATTGTGTATATGTGACACATCTTCAATAATATTCAACTGTTGAAGAATGTCTGTGCTGATTCCAGCATTCTCCCTGCCTTTTTCTAGTTGCTTGAGGTCTTACTTTGAGGGCCTCAATCCCTTTGGAGTTGACGTATGTTGAGAGATAAGATCCATGACTTTTGAGATCTATTTCACAGCAGAGTGACTACAGTTAACAATAATGGATTGCATATTTCAAAATACCTAAAAGTAAATTTCAAATGCCTCATGAAAAAAAATAATATTGATGCTGATTATGATACGGGGTGTGGGGGAAGTGTTAGAATTAAGATAACCCCCAGTAAAAATCTCAATGTACCCCAAGTTCAAAGAATATCCGAGCTCTTGTCTATGAAGTTAAATAATGAAAATCATAGACAACAAGATAGTAAGGTATAGTGGGGAACTTTATTATTTAAGGAAACATAGGAAGTTACAGAGTTCTCCAGCCACCAGTGTGGGGAGAACACGTGTCAGAGAGTTTAACAGAACTTATAGTGTTCAGCTAAATAATCAGCCAAAGAAAAGATAACAGAAAGCTCCTATTGTGAGAAGGAGAGGTTTATGAGGGAAAAGGTCTAGAACCTGCCCACACCCCAGCCATTAGCTGGGGTGGGGGGGGGAAGGTCTTACCTTTTTGAGGCCTGGATCAGCAGTCTCTTAACTCCATTGCCACATGGGGGAGGAGACTGACTTCCTCTGGGGAAGTGAATTTAAGTTTTCCCCAGGTGAGTCAGAGAGACAACTGATTGGTTCATATTTGACCAATCAGCCCCTAGGTTGTAGCTCTAACTAGCTAGATACCTCCCACTCAAGGGGAGGGGGTTGCCTCTGCAGAGAGGTCAGACCATCACAATATGCTAATAACAGTGATGGATATGTTATTTTCATTCAATATTCAATTATTCTATAATGTATACACATATCAAATCATTACATTCTATATCATATATATATACATACATACACACAATATATATAATTAACTTAAACTAATATTAGTTGGACAATGAGAAAAGGGTAACTCTGCTAGGAGGACAGATTAAGAAGATGGTTTTGCTTCAAGGCCTATGCAGCCTTGAATCAGAACATGATAATGGGAAATAGGAATACAGAATTGATTTTAATTTCCATTTTTTGCTTCCTCTACCTCTACAAGATATCTTTGCACAAGACACATGCTATTTAATGTTCTATACAAAGGCCAAGCCCGTTTCCCCCAACCCACATAAGTCTCTTCCCTTTTGAGATCTAAGAATGAATTTGAGATTTGGAAACTTAATTTTATATTCACTCTATCCTGGATTTATTCTCCAACTTGGTAGTAAAGCTACTGAAAGCAAGACTGATCAGATCATCTACTTAATATTCCTCAGAGCACCTGTGTGCCTAGGAGCTTTTCGTGGTACCTAAAGAAACTGGACTATGATGAGTGAAGAATCCATTTTGTAAAGCTGACTCCACGTTTGCAAAAATGACCAAATATGGGAAAGTACTGAGAATCCTCCCATGACTCACTCCCCCTCCCCTTCTGAAAAGGCCCTGGTCATAAATTCCAGGAAATGAGTAAAAACTAAACACTCCATATAAGGTAGCCCATGGCTGTTACTGGAATGTGGGCTGACCCTAGAATGAAATATACATGCAAATTTCAGGCTCCA
>PVHP010046596.1:0-13236 GCA_004024765.1 Zapus hudsonius | reverse complement strand
GCCAAGACACCCCAGAGCCTGCTTCTGCCACAGCAGAGCCAGCTGCCAGCTCATCAGAAGACCTGCCACCAAAGACCTACGTGAGCTGCCTGAGCAGCCCTCTGTCCAGCCCCACCAAGGATGAGAAGCCAAAGAACTCTGCACACCACATCTCCCTGGCCCCCTGCCCACCACCAGCCAGCCCCGTGGGAGGGGCAGACGTTCCCTTTGAGAGCTGCATGTCAGACAACAGCCAGAGTGTCCCTTCAGTGGCCTCCTTGGAGCAGTGCTCAGATTCTGTCAGCACCTCAGGGCTTGAAGACTCTTGCACAGAGACCAGCTCAAGTCCGAGGGACAAGGCCATCACCCCACCGATGCCAGATAGTACTGAGCCCTTCAGCAATGGGGTGCTGAAGGGAGAATTGACAGACTTGGGGGCTGAGGATGGATGGACCATGGATGCTGATGCCGATCACTCAGGAGGTAGGAGGGTCTGGGGTGCCTTCTTGGTAAATCGGAGGGGAGCTCCCCTTACTTGGTAGAGAAAAGCTGCTGGCACCCCCTCTCTTCTGCCATTTCTACAGCAAAGTCATGATCCTCTTCAGTTCTGTCACCCAGCCACATGCAGAGAGCTGATGGGTACCAGAGACCCAAAGGCTCTGGGAACTGTCTTTAGATTCTCTAGCCAGGGAGCCTCCTTAACCCACTGGCTCAGTCAGGTCCACCCATCAACTCTTCTCTTCTGAATACTGGCCCTTGATGGACTTTCAGGGAAGAGGCCTCTGAGTGTGGGGGTGGGGGACGAGCGCTTCTTGTGGTTGTCTTCACTCAAGTGCTCAATCCATGTCTCCACCTGCTCTCCTCCAGCAGCCCTCACAGGGTCAGTGTGTGTCCCCGGGACAGCCGCAGCTTTGAACACCATGGGAGAGGAGGGGAGGCTCCAGCTGCCCTGGGCTGTTGCTGTCTCCTCCTTGCAGAGCCTCAGCCATTTTCTCTCTGCAGCTGCAGCTCCACCCCAGGAATGAGGGCACTTTGGTAACGGAGGGTCCACTGGGTTTTTCGAGTGCTGACCCCAGCGTAGACAGTTGAGACGCTAACTTACAGGTCAGCAGCTCCTGGTCCTGCTTTTGCAGCTTCCCTGGGGTACTTTTATAATCTTGTGGTGACTTCTGATTGGCTCTTGGCTTGTTTATTCTGGAGCCATTCCCTACCATTCTAGCTCCATGCAGGAAGCCTGGGGTGTTTCTTGGAGTGTTTTGCTGCTTCCATTAGGATTCTGGGGGTCTCACACTTTGAATTTGTTACCCCAAGATGCTATTGATTGAGATCATGGTTGTTTTACATATCTCCAAGAGAAAATATTCTCCCCATTGTGACTGTAAGAGACATCCTAATGTTGGAGTGCTAAAATGTTAAGATAAAAATTTAGCTGGGTGTGGTGGCGCACGCCTTTAATCCCAGCACTAGGCAGAGGTAGGAGGATCACCATGAGTTCAAGGCCATCCTGAGACTACATAGTGAATTCCAGGTCAGCCTGGGCTAGAGTGAGACCCTACCTCGGGGGAAAAGAAAAAAAGATAAAAATTTATACCATAAAATAGGTGAAAAGAAAGGTTTTAGAAAAATTTTAAGACCATGTACCATGGCTCACTCTTATAATCCCAGCACTCTGGGAAGCTGAGGTAGGAGGATCACCATGAGAGCAGCCTTGGCTACAGATTGAGTTTCAGATTAGCCTGGGCTAGCACAAAACCCTGCCTCACAAAAACAATCACTCTTAAGAATGAAGGCATTTCCCTTTGCCTGCTGCCCTCCACCACAGTGAACGAGCCCCTGGCCTTTCATACCGTTCCTGGGCTGGTCGCAGTTCCCGCACAGGTGCTTTCAGTCTCCTGAGTAGAACTCTGCAGAACAGTCATGGTGATAGGCGAGGAGGTTCCAGACGGCCCCTCTGCCATGCCTGCTGATAGCAACTGTGAGTGCTCAGTGGGTGCTGGGCACACTTGTTAATATGGTAGCCTTAAGCTTGTTTTGTGCGCAGGAAATTGTAGCAAAGGGACATGGGTACTGCCCAGCTGAAGGAGCTGACAGCAGGGCTGGGGTATGGTTCTGAGCCACTCTTGGGAGCCATTGTGGGAGAGAGGCAGAGGGTTGTAGACCAGTGGTTTCCTTGTCAGCCAATTTTGCTTTCAGGAGTCTGGTCTGGTCTGGTCTAGCAGCCTTCTGGGGTGGGGAGGGATGGAGAGAGGGATCTTCCCTGTGGCAAGCTTATTTCAAGGTGAGGGGAGTCACTCTGAAGGTTACTTTGAAGCCCAGAGTCTCTTTGAGCCTTAGTACTTTGCATCCAGACAGTATGTGGGTTGCTTGGAAAAGGGTTATGTTTAGGGAAAACAAGTGGAAAATAGCCTAATGAGTTATGAGTTGATGCAAGAGGCGAGGCTACTGAATCCCGCTTCTCTTAACCTGCTTTGGATGGTCCCTGTTGCTTATTTGGTCTTCTTTTTCTTCAATGGTCCCTTTGTCCCTTTGGGCAAATGTAATAACAATCCATCATATTTCCCACTGGCCCCTTGGAATGAGCTTTGGCTCAGTCTTATGACCAAAGGAAGTGTTTAGAGCTGTACAGGCCGGACCGAAGTAGAGGGAAAGGAGGTCTGTACCTGCTTTTGTCCATACCTGGCAGAGAACAGAGGGCCCTGGTTAGGGATGAGAACGGGGCCCTCAAATGACAGACTTCCTGTGACTGGCTTCACCCCTGGGAGCCAAGGCCTGGAACCCTAGGGACTGGACATCTTTGATCTGAAAGATGTCTAGAACACTTGGAAGGTAGTGAGGCTATTGTGATGAGGGTACAGACTAGCTCCTGGAGCCATGTGGATCTGTGGCTTTCTTGTCCTGCCCCCTGCCCCCACTCTGTGGACTCTTGGGTGCAGAGCATGTCTTTTCCCAGCTCACCACTTGTGTTTCTGCTCCAGCAGCTGTGGTTGGGTGCAGCTGCCAAGTAAGCAAGCGGGACTGTTAAGTGACAGGCTAAAATTAGGTGTGTGGGTACCCAGGCCTCCTTTCATTGGGTTTTTTCTGAGCCTTTGAGTTGACTGTTACCTGACAAGCTTGAGGTGGGGGTGTAGGTAGGCCTCTCAGTAATGTGAATTTGGGGGAATTCTTATCCTGATGCTCTGAGCAAGGGTGTGTGTGTGTGTGTGTGTGTGTGTGTGTGTGTGTGTGCACACAAATGCACATGCATGATGCTTCCTTCCATGCAGGTTCTGATGGAAACAGCATGGACTCCGTGGATAGCTATTGTGGACTTAAGCCTGACAGCCTCCAGAATATCCAGGCAGGCTCTAACCCTAAGAAGGTCGACCTCATCATCTGGGAGATTGAGGTGCCAAAGGTAAGGTGCTGACATCCCCATGGGCTGGATTCTAGCTCCCTCCTGCCCAGGGCCATCAGACTTGGGGTAGAGGGTTGCTGGGTGGAGTGGAGTTTGTGTGAACTAGAAGGGCTTCTGAGTGAGCCACCTTTGCCCCCTTCAGAGCAAGCTTCAAGTGGATCTCAGCTGCCTTCAGCAGCATCTGACACTGGTCCTCCCACTAGTTCGCCAGGCTCTGCGTGCACTGAGGCTCAGATCTGTTGCAAATGCTAGCAGACACCAGATTAAGAACTGGGGCAGCCACCCCCCTTCCCTGTTCTCCAGTAAAGACTCTTGATAATTGAGCAAAGCAATAGTGCATAAACTGTGCTTTATAGAACTTGAAAAGTATATAGAAATATATGAAGAACACACAAGCCACTCTAATCTGACCCCTGAGAGTGACTGTGAAGATGTTTTCTTCTCATCTCACACCCTGTGGTTTTTAAACAAACTGAGATTATATTGTTTTAATTAATACTTCAAAATATTTAACGATTTAATTTTCCTGTGCTAGTCTTTGAAAACGTAATTTTAACTGCATTATTCATTGTGTGAATGCCAGTTTGCTTCACCCATCCCCAGTTCTTAAGTGGTTTTTAGCCCCTTGATGTTATAACTTAACAACCTCTTAGCTTGATCTTTATGTTTAGTCTGGGGCTCAGAAATAATTGGCAATCTGCTTTCTCCCAAGGCACTTGGCTCCATGCTGAGGTGACTTGGCTTGGTCTGAACTGTGGGTCAGGTCACCTGTGCTGACCCCAGGCCCACCCCCTAGTGACTTTGTTAGCAATCCTGCCCTCTGGTCACTGTGTCCCTTGCCACCCTGCTGGGCTGGGGTCCTTTGGAAGTTCATGGCTAAGTTTGGCTTCTTCTATCTGCTATGAACTCTGGCCCACTGGGAACTTTAATGTGCCTTGTGCTCCAGAAGTTCCAGCCTGCCGTCCCTCAGCAGTGGGAGCCTGAGAGTTCTTGGGCTTTTATTTTCTAACTGAGCCCCTTTGTGGATGTGAGCCAGAGAGGGAGAGAGGGAGTGTGTGTCTGGGCTACATGCTACGGGTGAAGAGGAGTGGCTGGATTCCTGGGGCTTAGACTTGTCCCCTTCAGCTGCTTAGCCACTGTCTGGTCTTGGTGGGTTCCTAAGCCTGCCTGGGCTTATTTCTCCTATGTAAAATGGCATTGGTATATAAAGTTACGCTTCATAGGTACTGTGAGTGCTTAGACTATTCCTGGAAAACGGTGCTGACATAGGAGCAGTGCGCATGTGTGAGGTTGACCTTGTGAGAAACAAATCTAGGTCTTTGGGACAGGGAATTGGTTTCCTCATGGCCCTCGTCTCCCTTTCTCTTCCTGGAAGCACTTAGTTGGTCGGCTGATTGGCAAGCAGGGCCGGTATGTGAGTTTCCTGAAGCAGACATCTGGGGCCAAGATCTACATCTCCACCCTGCCTTACACCCAGAACATCCAGATCTGCCACATAGAAGGTCAGTGGCAGCGCTGCCAGGGCTTTAGTTTCCTTGCCTGACAGGTAAGTGCACAGAAGCCTCGGAGCCCCGTTGCTGTCCTCTTGGAGTTTGAATCTCTGAACAGAAACAGCCTCGTCTCCTGCCTGGAGTGAGCGAGTGCTGGCTGCCTTCCCTTCAGCCTCCTGCCTGCCGTTCAGGGGTCCTCTGCCAGGGGAGGGGTGAGCACGCAGTAGGCAGGGCCACAGTCAGGGTGCTAGGTCACAGTGTCTGGCACCCACATATGTTCCTTTGCAGAGCAAAGTGCCTTCTGGTTGAGGAGGGCTGTGTTCAAAGTGTACAAGTACCCCTGGATAGGGGAGTGGGTTTAGATGACTCTTCCTAAAGCAAAGTACCTTCCACATGGCCTGTGAAGTGGGGGAAGGTGGGTTTGTGTTTGTCACTTCTCTTCACCCACTGTGGCTGTGTGTCCTGTCCCTTGCTCTTCAGGCTCTCAGCATCATGTAGACAAAGCTCTGAACTTGATTGGGAAGAAATTTAAGGAACTGAACCTCACCAACATCTACGCGCCACCGTTGCCTTCACTGGCACTGCCTTCTCTGCCAATGACGTCCTGGGTGAGCATGCTCTTGGCAGGCTCCTTCCCCACACTTAGCCCCATGTGAGACTCCCTCACATGCTAACGTGTAGGTCATTAAAACCTTATTCTCCTGGCCCTCTCACCTCTGGCTTCTACCATCAGCTATGCTTGCCAGTGTGTTCTCTGGAGACGATCAAAGTGCAATCAAGAAATCAGGGCACCTTGGTCCCCACACGGGAATACCACACTTGCCACCTGTACATATTGTGTGTTTTCTAGACATTTGCCTAAAAAGGGTTATAACTTAACCAGGAGCCTGGGGTAAGGGTTCCTTAAAGCTGGAGTTGTACCTGGAGTCACCACCCAGCACCTGAGACCTAGGTGGAACCTGGCTTGGGAAAATTCAGTGAGACGTGCCATGTGTCTTTTATTTTGTCTCTGTTTGAGCTGGGCTGAACAGCGGCTCTGGTGAAGGATTCCCTTCCTCTTTCCTTCCTGCAATTGCCTAGATTATAGTTGGAAACGCAGAGTCCATGGCCCCAGGAGCCCTGGAGTTTGGTGGGAGAGCAGCTGATGTCTCCAGGGCATCAGTGTGTAGGCCTCTGGCCCAGTGTGGCCTCTTCTCACTGGGAGTAGATGTGCCAAAGACTCTTGACTGCATTGCACACAGGTGACCCAACCAGCTGCTTCAGGAAAGTGGCTCCCTTGGGTTTTGTCTAGAATGATAGGCATATCAGCTGCCTTTTCCCAACCAGAGACCCTTGTATTGTGGGGGAAGGAATGGGGTGTTCCGTTCTTTCACTGGGTCTGCACTTCTCGATTTATTCCTGAATTAGTCCCCCCTCCAGGAGGCTTGGCTGTAGCCTCTCTTTAAATAATGGCGCAGTTTGTGTGGGAGTTTTTCTCCCCTTGAGTTCTGCTTGGCTTGGTGGGAGGAGACCCTAGGTGCTTTGTGGCCAGCAGAGAAGGGGCAGACACAGGGAGGCCAGAGGAGGCTCTTCTCTCTTCTCCCTAGAGTGAGCCACTGGATTCCAAGGTAGACTAGAAACCCTACTGTGTGCAGAACCTGCTTGCTGCCTGTAGCTTGGCATCTGTAAAGCAGTGTCTGAACATCAACCTTTTAGAGTACTTGGTGGCCTCTGCTAGGACCTTTAGATAAGGCCTGGTGGCTGAGCACACCTACAAACCAGGGCCCAGAATGAGAATGAATTAGGGACTTTCTGTTGAGGGTCGAGGAGAGCAGGATCTGGAGGGCAGGGGAAGGCACAGAAGAGCAAAAAGGACACGGCGACCTTGACTGTGGGCCTGGCTTGAGGCTGTTTGTTCTATGAAGGCAATGAAATGCTGTCAGGCCATAATCTGGCTCAGCTGCAGGTCCCTTGTTTTAAGCAGCTGCTCACTCCCATGATTACCTTCTCTGGGCCTACAGACTCATCCAGAGTTGGGAAGGAAGGCAAGCTCTGGGGGGTGGACCCTGCCCCTCCTGGATGAGGCCCTACACTGTACCCAGTTGGCTCCCTGTGCAGTCTGCTGGGAATCCCTCCCAGCCTCAGACAAGGTTCCTCTACTGGTTGCACAACAGCCACAGTCACCGAAGTAATTGTTGAGCTCTGCCATCTGGGTGCCATGTGCCACATTGTGGATGCCTGTGCCAGTTCAGAGACTTGTCCTTGCCTTGGGCCTTATCCCAAACGTGAGAAGTCTGCTCTTCCCTCACAGCTCATGCTACCTGATGGCATCACGGTGGAGGTGATTGTGGTCAACCAGGTCAACGCCGGGCACCTGTTTGTACAGCAGCACACACACCCTACCTTTCATGCACTGCGTAGCCTGGACCAGCAGATGTACCTCTGCTACTCTCAGCCTGGAATCCCTACCTTGCCCACCCCAGTGGAAAGTAAGTACTTCTCTGGGAGCTTTCCTGTTCTGCCCATGGTCTTGACCCAGGAGGTAGCCTTTCCAGAATTCTTCATGGAATAGAGTCCCTGAGTTTTTATGTTGTCCTGGAATCATACTGGGTTGACTTTCTTGGCTGGTAGAGCAATGGCATTGTTTTTGACTGATGGATTCAGATCCTAGCCCTGCCACTTGGATCTTCTAAGTGGGCTGGTACCAGTAATTGGTGTTAGATGTGCTGTATGTATTATGTGTAAATACCACTTCAGGCATGTACGGGTCATGATTGAAGATCTCTGGCCTGTGTAATGGGCTGGGCTTTCTCTACATCACAGGTAAGAGCCTCTGAAATGAGGGGAGTTGCTCAGGCAGCACTTGAGCAGGAGCTGGAGGTCCTCACTGGTACCTTTGCTGCTTTTATCAGCAGGGACCAGACTCCAGAACATTCCTTCCAACCCCCCCCAAAGACTAAAGGTGGGGTGTCCTCATAGGCTATGAGACATGAAGAAAAGTTTTGAAGTTGATTGTAGGGTTTCATCCTTTCAGAAGGATGAGAGTTTATTTTCATCAGATCCTCAAACGTTGCTTCAGCCCAGCAGTCAAGACAGAACTAGCATGTGAGGGGGAGTAGCTTCAGGACCAAGTGTAGTCAGCTGCAGTCCCAGGTCCTCCTCCAGGCTGCTCTGGGGAGCTGCTGTGAGTGCCATGCGTGCTCCTCACCCCATGATTTCCCCTGCACTGCTATCCCAGGCTAGAGTGCTCCTCTGGGAGCACATCCTTTTTGGCTGCCTGGGACACTTTCTGTCCCTGAAGCAGAGACTTTAGTATGTGGTCCAAGATAGTTCTTTGCCCAGTGAGTCTCAGAGAAGCCAAAAGGTTGGACACTTTTGGGCTAGATAGCCTGGGGCATAGGCTCAGGGATGCCCTTTTGGCCAGGCCCTCCATCTGGAGCAGACCTTGGGTACTAGGCCACCAAGTTCTGCTGCACATTGAGGTTCTGATTCCTTTAGGGACTTTTCCTTAAGAATGTCAGTCGAGCTGGAGAGATGGTTTAGCAGTTAAGGCACTTGCCAGCAAAGCTTAACAACTCTGGTTCCATTCCCCAGTACCTACATAAAGCCAGATGCACAGTGGTTTATACATCTAGATATTATTTGCAGTGGCTAGAGGCCCTGGTGTACCCATTCTCTCTCTGTATGTCTGTCTTCTCTCTGTTTGCAAATAAATAAAAATATTTACAAAACAAAACAAAGAATGTCAAGCCCTCACTTCCATTCCATGAGGGTTTGTTTTAATTAAGTAGAAACTTTGTGTGAACAAGTCATGTGTTGGTACCACCATTTCCCTCCTCCCTGCCCCCATTCCACAGAGAGCCCCCCTCCGTGGGGTTGCTAGTATGCACCATGGGGTTGAGGGCAATGAGTTGTGTGAGCAGCAGTCAGTCATTGTGTGTGTGGGGGGCAATGTCTCTGAGTATTCCCCCACCACCACCATGGCTTTTACAGTTTTTCCATCCCCTCTTCCAAAAAATTCCCTGAGCCATGATGGGTGAGTTTAAGTCTGCTGTAGTGTTGAGCTCTTAGCAGCTTCTGGAATTCTGCTTTGGAACGTTTTGAGTCTCCTCAGTGTCTGTCTCCATCAGCCTGGAGCAGGTTGTCAGGCTCGCTGTGGGAGCAGCACTCTTGCTCATCTCTCCACTTCCTCTGGTTTCACCTGGGCTGATGTGTTATGGGTGGCTCATCTTCCAGGGAGTCAGCCATCATTTCAGGTCTTGTTGGTAGAATTAAGTTGTCCTTGGTTCTCACTGCCTTTGTGCATCTCACCTGCCTGGAACGCATGGTCACCAAACACTTTTGTCCCCTCATTAGTCTGGGGTACACAGGCCCCACACATGCTGGTGATCCTAGATAACAGGCCACTCTCTTCACCAGCCTGAAGTGCACTGGAGGAGTTTTGTAATTTTTGTGATTTACTCTGGTTCACATGTTAGTTTCAGGCTTCAGTAAGTTTCAGATTAATGGATCTACACTGAAGGTTCTTTGATATGTGACATGCTGAGCTGAAGTTTCCATGTTCTAGATCTTTCCTTCCTTGTCTTGGGCTCTGGGCAGGTTTTTTTTAAATCTTTATTATCCATAATTAGATATACTATATTAGCAAATAATGTGTTGGTATCCCCAATTTTCCTCCCTGCCCCCAATCAGTCCATGGGGTACGGGGGTTATTTTATTATTATTATTTTTTTGTTAACAAGTTTTTAATTTTTTATGTAAATCCACAAGTGAATTTGTTAAATTTGTTCATTTGGTGGGCCAGAGTTGATATGTTACTTAAGTACACATTTTTAAAATTCTTTTTTAAACCTTTTATTGACAGCTTGCATAATTGTAGGTAATAAACTATGGTAATTCCCTCCCTATACCTCCTCCCCCCCCATTTAGTCTCTACTTGGTTTCAACATCATCATCTTTTCCTCCCATTTTAAAGGGCTTATGAAGGAAGGTAGTGTCGGGCACTGCAAAGTCATGAATATCAAGTCATTTTGTGTCTGAAGTTTCCGTTGTAAGCAGTCCTACCCTTCCTTTGACTCTTAAAATCTTTTCACCCACCACCTCTTCTGCAATAGACCCTGAGCCTCGGGAAGTGTGATAGAGATGTCCCAGTGCTGAACACTCCACTGTCACTCCTCAGCACTGTAATGACTTTTACGTTATCTCTGGGCAGGTTTTGTTGAGGATTGATTCTGTTCGTGCCCATGGAGGTGCATGCCTCTGAGAAGTCGTGTTGGGAGGTGGGTAGCAGTGACCAGGGTCGCCATTGATTGGTGCCCTGCTCTGAGCCATGTGTTCCACCCACTCCTCTTCCTATCCTACAGTAACGGTCATCTGTGCTGCCCCTGGTGCCGAGGGGGCCTGGTGGCGAGCCCAGGTGGTGGCCTCCTATGAGGAGACCAATGAGGTGGAGATTCGCTATGTGGACTATGGCGGATATAAGAGGGTGAAGGTCGACGTGCTCCGGCAGATTAGGTGAGTGGGGCTGCGCGGCCATGTGCTTGGTGTGGGGTGTGCGGCTCACCTTCCGTTTCTGCCTGGCCTCACACGGGGCTTTGTTTTTCCCGCCTGCCGCCTCTTGTGCCTCTCGTGCGTTGGCAGTGACTTGCCTCGGCCACACTAGCTGGAAGGCAGGGAGTAGAGGAAGTCCCTCGGAGGTCAGGCTTGTAGCGTGTGCTGTGAGTGGGAGCCCAGGCTGCCGTGTTGGCGGTGTCACTGGGCTAGGCAGAGGTACATACAGATGGTGGCTGGTGCACTTTGAACTCATCCTTTTCTTGCCTTTCTAGGTCTGACTTTGTGACCCTGCCATTCCAAGGAGCAGAAGTCCTTCTGGACAGCGTGATGCCCCTGTCAGGTAACAGGTGGGGTCTTTGGCTGGGGTTTTGAAGCTCTGCTTCTTACCTGGAGGCTTGTGTAAAACATGGCTGCTGACACTGAGTTTCAGGGTGAATAGGTCTGGGCTGAGGCCTCAGAACTTGCCTTTCTAGCAAGTTCCCAGATAATGCCATTGCTGCTGTGAACCATCATTTGGGGTCCCTTAGTCAGACTACCAGCAAGGTCCTTTCAGGATAGTGTCCAGGTCCAGAGGGGACAGGCATGAGGTCAGCAGTGCTGCTCAGTGAGGTCATGGCTCAGGACACTGCAGTCAGAGACGGCATTGTTTAGTCCTGATTGTCCCCTCTGGCAGTTGCTGTCTTTTAAGGTGGTTGTGGGAATTCCATGTTCTCAGGAACTGGTGTGCAAGGGGCACGGTCAGATAACAACAGTTGCCTGCTTATCCTACCACCCTCTCCCCTGGATCTTTAGGTCTTGTTTTTGTCCAGAGTTAAACTAATGCCTTAGAAACACTGTGGTCTAACCAGGCATGCGGTGTATTCCTGTAATCCAAAAGTTAGGATGCTGAGGCAAGAGGATTGCCGAGAGTTCAAGGCCAGCCTGGGCTTCACAGAGAGATCCTGTCTCCGTAAAGGGAGGGAGGGAGGAAGAAAACGAAGTAGGAAGGAAAGAAGGAAACATAGTTTAGCTAGAGTCACTTCCAGACTGTAACACCAGCAAAGTCTTTGTTCTTTCCTTTTCTGTCCTTTCCATTTCTGGCCATCTGAGCCGTCAGTCCAGGCCTGCTGAGACATTTGCTCCTTCACCCTCCCTTTCCCACACCTTCCAAACCCTTCACTGTCATCCTCCCACTCTGCCTTCGGCATAGTCTCCTAGTTGCTGTTAAAATCCAACAGAGCAGCTGCTGCCTTGGTGTCAGCTGCCTCCACTTCAATTCCCTGCACCACTGCAGGAGCTGGTTGGCCTGTAAGGTGGGCGTGGCCAGCTTCTGCCTTATATGGTTGGTTCTCAGGTAGGTGGGCAGTGTTTCCATCTATGGCAGGCATGCCTGTCCTTTGTTCTCATCTTTGGGGAGAGGAAACGTGCAACTGTGAGTCCATATTTACCACTTGAGTTACCGAGAAGTGTAGGCTCTGCCTGACAGGGCGGCTCTCCCCGGTGGATCGGAAGCATCCTGCTTGTCAGAAACCCAAAGTCACGTAGTGACAAGAATGCTGAGCCTCGGTGAGCATCTAAATGCTGCTTTCTCCTCTTCTCAAGATGACGACCACTTTTCGCCCGAAGCGGACGCAGCCATGAGTGAGATGACAGGAAACACAGCACTGCTGGCCCAGGTGTGTGGGACAGGCAGGCTAGCCATGGTCTGTCAGGGGAGCCTCCTGCCTCATTCAGCTAAATGTCTCTGGGCCCCTGGGGAACTGACCTTGAAGTTCCTCCTTTCCATGGCATGAGCTGGGGAGATGGCTCAGCCGTTAAAGGCACTTGCTCGCAAATAGCCAGGCCCAGTGACATACTCTGGAGGTTGAGGCAGGGTTGAAGTTTGAGGCCTGCAAGGCCTCCATAGGGAGTCCCTGTCTCAAAAAAATAAACATAGAGTAGCTTTAAAATATGCCAGGCGTGGTGGCACACACCTTTAATCCCAGCACTCGGGAGGCAGAGGTAGGAGGATCACCATGAGTTCAAGGCCACCCTGAGACTACAGAGTGAATTCCAGGTCAGCCTGGGCTAGAGTGAGACCCTACCTCGAAAAACCAATAACTAACTAAATGAATGAATGTGCTTTCTCTTTCCTAACCCCCCCACCCCATAGGTGACAAGTTACAGTCCAACTGGCCTTCCTCTGATCCAGCTGTGGAGTGTGGTTGGAGATGAAGTGAGTCTGCCATCTCCTCCCCGTGTCTGCCCGTAGTAATGGTTGGTTGGGAACTGGCTCTGGCATTGTCTCCTACTGACAAATCAGAGGGTATAACTCTGACCTGGTGCTACAGTCAGGGCTGGTTATGTCAGTGCCAGCTAGTGGGCGGAGGCTAGGAGTGACACATCCTACAGCTCCCAGGACAGACAGCCTCTCCCAGTGGCACCTGCTGCCCAAAGTAGTGCCTGCTCAAGGCCTTCAAGCACCTCTGACCTGGTTCCTCTCCTTATGGCGCCACAGCTCAGGTTTCTGCCACAGATTAGAGAACCCGTCTCGTGCCAGAGAGCAACAGAACATTTGAGTAAAAGCCCCGTGTATACCTGGTCCTGGCTGGCAGCCAGACACTTGGGAGGGAGGAGGACCCTCTTGCCATGGGCAAAGCTCTCAAATAAACTTTGTTTTCTAGGTGGTATTGATAAACCGGTCATTGGTGGAGCGTGGCCTTGCGCAGTGGGTGGACAGCTACTATGCCAGCCTTTGACCTCGACCCTCAGAGCTGCTGCTTGAGTCTTTTTTGCACTGTTGAAATTGGGCTTGGCACCCAAGACAGAGATGTAACAACTGAGAACACACTTTATCTTCTGGAGTCTTCTTTCCCCTGTTCT
>PVHP010046595.1:0-13232 GCA_004024765.1 Zapus hudsonius | reverse complement strand
ATATATATATTAAAGATGCCCCAGGACAAAAATCAAGCAATTTAGCTGCGAATCTTGGAAAATCCACACTGAGAACAGCCCTCTTCACTTGAGCTGAGCTTCACTGAGAGCTATTTAGCCTGGTCTTTACAGAGGGCTGCTGAATAGTTGCCATGACAACTTAGTAAACAGGACAGTGAGAGGTTTTCTGCGATTGTTTTGTTTGTTTGCAGGGAAGAATAGTTAGCTTTAATGCGTCCTTTACTAAAATTTCCTCAAAAGGTAAGACTGCCTTTCCATGGAGCCTTTGTATGATAGTTCCAAAAGTCAAAATAAAACTCTAGAAATGGATGCTTTGGTTGTAGGAAGTGGTCAAAGCCAGCCTGGCACATGGCAGGCCATGGGAAATGGGAAGAATTACTACAGCTTCTTGAATGCCGGCGGGCACTTTGCATAGGGAAGCCTCTCAAAAGACCTTATGACTAATAATTCTATTTTCCTACAACCCTCGTGCAGCTGATAAGAAAGAGGCAAGGGTCTGAAAGGGCTTCTTGAGGGAAAGGATGGCAGAGCAGAAGCTGGGCATCAACACTTGCCACAGCAGGTGGACAACAGCAGCAGGAGCAAGCAGAGTCAGGCAAGATTTTCTCTGTGAGCTTCTCTAGAATTTATCTTTGGACTAAAGCAACGTGTAAGAAATTCCAAGAGAGGGCTGTTGACACACACTTCACAGAACGTAATGGGCAGTAACAGTGGGGTAGTCTTAATGGAAGGAAATGAATGTTAATTCAGTCATTACTCAGAGGCTCTGTATTCTAATTAGCATCTTCCCACTTGGAAGCCACGCCTATGTTTCAGGTCACAGACAAGTCGGTTCTTGTTTGTATCAGGCCTTCGTATTCTAGGTTCTGTTAAAATGGCACCAACATATCTTTTACAGCCGCTTCAGGCGTGTTACTAGTCAGTATGCAGTAAGTCAGGAGATGTTCAGGGCTGAGAGCCCATAAAAATGGAAACCCGAAGTTAGTTGGCAATCTTTTTAAAGTACAGAAACCAAAGCAATTGGGGGAATTAAATCTCAGCAGAGAAAACTAAACATCAAAAAGAAGTAATTTCTTCAACTCTGGCTGCTGATGTGTTTCAAGTGGGCCTGATTTCAAACTCTTTCGTAGTCAAGGAGAGACACATACACACCCCAGAACTCTACCATCCAAGAACAACAACAAAAACACCTTCTCTAAAATGAGAATGTCAAGGTGCAAGCCCCTTCCTGGGACACAAGGACTAGAGCTTCCAGCGATATTTCTAAGCATGCAGCTTAATTATGGCTCACTAGAAACACTGCAATGCACCCAGCACCCTACACTTCAAACTGAGACAAAGCTTTAAGCTCCAAAGATGAGATACCCTATATGTGCCCTACTGTGAAAAAGGGAAAAAGCAGAGAGAGATAAGCTACTCCTGTAAGAATGTGCTAGAAACAGAAAGCATACCCACATTCTTGTAAACACAGCTCACTGGGGTTTACATAGCGCAGCATCTGAAATATAAGGCACTTTACATGATGTATTGTTATATAGAGAGTGGAATGTTCTAGTGATTTCCTTCATTTTCTCAGAGCCCTGGCCTAGCATGCAGAAGGTTCAATTTCCAACAGCCACCAAAAACCGATAAGAAGGAAGGAGGAGGGGAGGGAGGGCAGGATAGTATAAAAAATTTCCCCCCTACATTGTGTCATAGAAATCCCTATGTACACATACCCTATGTGTTTGTGGGGAAAGCTCTGCCCTTGCCTACTTTTTAAAAAAATTGTTATTTACTTGTATGTGTGTGTGCATGCACACGTGCATGCACACACCAGGGTCTCTTGCATGGAACACAAGGTCAGATGCTTATGCCTCCTTCTGGGTCTGGCTTTCACGTGGGAGGCTAGAGAAAGGAACCTGGGCCACAGGCAAGTCCTTTAATGCTGAGCCATCTGCCCAGATGCTTTTCCTTATGTTTGTAGACAGGGTCTCATGTGGCCAGGAATGCCTTGAACTCGCTTGATACCTGAAGATGGCCTTGAACTTTTGATCCTCAGGCCTCCAACTCTTCAGTACTGGATTGCAAGCATGCACTGACACAGTGGATTTATGTGGTGCTAGGGATTGAACCCAGGACTTGAGCAATGCTAAGCAAGCACTCTATCAACTAAACTATATTCTTAAACCCCTATTTCATTTGTTTCTTGAGTCAAGGTCTCACCAGGTAGACCAGACTGGTCTAAAACTCACTACATAGCTCAGGCTGGCCTTAAAGTTGAGGTGATTCCTTGTTAGGCTTCTCAAGTGCTAGGATTATAGGTGTATGCAACCAGCCCAGCCAGAATGGCATACACTGAGTAATTACAGACTTTCTTTATGTCATACAAATGCTAAGTTCTTGACATCACAGCTCACAGTAACAAACTGAGTAGGTATGGGTTTCTAAAGCACTCCAGTGATGTGGCTCTTACTAGAACACCACTGTGTCTATAAAGGAGGAATCAACAAAATGTTAAGCCAAGGTGACTGGCAAGCAATATGAAATGGAGATGCAGCAGCAAGGCTGTGACATCAGACCCAAGTTCAGGCCACGCTTCTCCTCTTAATCCTTTCTAGATTTTTCACATGAAAGACTTCTTGAAATTACTATCTTATGATGGGTTTCTTTTTTAAGAAGGATTCCTGGGGCTGGGCAGATGGCTCATATGTTAAAGGTACCTACTTGCAAAGCCTACCAGCCCAGGTTTGATTCCCCAATATCTATATATAAGCCAGTTGCACAAAGTAATACATGCGAGTTCCTTAGCAGTGCTCCTCCTACCACTGACTCCCAAGTACTGGGATCATTAACTTACTTAGTTCATTAAGTAAATTACCCTTGGATTCAATAGCTACTCATATTTGATGCTCTATTTTCCTTGTTTCAGTACCTTCTCCTTCTTGAACTTATGCTATTTCTAATTGAGTCATGACATCAAAATTATCATGTATTAAAGTTCTTAAAACACATCATCTTTGCTTAGATTACAACCTCCTCATGTCTGACAATAAAAAGAAGAAAACTTAAACAATCAACTACAACAAAAAACAGGTCAGATTTGTTTTCTTAAGTGATATATTACGGTGCTTTGGAGTTAGATCCAAGAATACCAAGCCAAATGCTAAAGACAATGGGAAGGCCGCAGTGTTTCCTTTGGAAGCAGATCTCCCTCAAGCCTAAGGGCTGGCGTCACTCAAAAGCAGACTAACAGGCTCAGAGGACAACTGCCAGGTTCGAATAATGTCATATTCACTTCCAACCACATAAAACAAAAGAAATCTGTGAGGAGCTACCCAGGAGGCTGTGTCCTTGAGGAGGGCTGCTCTTACCTTCTGCATGTTTGGCTTGATGCAGCGGACAAAGAAAGGATTAGAAGAGCTCAGCATCGCCATTAAGGAATGCAGGGAGTCCTGTCAAAAACGAAAGAGGAGATGTTGATTTAGTCTCCTATTGTGTCTTTCTTTAAATTGCTCAGAACCCTAAGTACTCATCACAAATGGGTAAAAATGGAATGATGGACATCATAGGAATAGTGTTTTTCATAGTCATCCTAACAAAGCACAAGGCAAAGGATATCTTAGTTAATTATCATTAAAATTACTCTGTAATATGAAAAATTCATTACTTTAAAAAAATCTTTTAAAAGAATCATGATGTCAGCAAATAAACCAACCAATCGTCTGTCCACTCTGGGGAACGTCTGGGCTTAGTATAGAAAAGCTTAGTGTGCCTATTTTTATTGTAATTATTCCTGAAATTCACTTTCCATCAAAAGATGAGGGCAGTGCCCCACTGGTCTTTGAGCCACTGTCTTGAACTTCCGCCTTCCAAAAAGCAAGCCTATTAGACTTCATGCACAGAGGTCTATATGTTGTCATATACTTAATTTTATATACATACATGCATACATGTGTGTGTTCATGTCAATCAGAGTTCTGTATGTTGTTCTTTTCTGTTTCGCTTATTTATGGTTTTGGAGATAAGGTCGCATGTAGCCTGGGCTGGCCTCAAATTGACAAAGTAGCTGAAGACCTGGAATCCCTGGTCCTCCTGCCTTGGCTGCTCAGCCCTGGCACTCCCGGCAGTGCTCCTGCACACACTGTTTAGTTGCTGAGAAATTTTCAAATTTGCTAAAGTAAACAGAGGTGCACTGGGAGCCCTTAGTTTCATCTCACTGATAATTTCATGTCATCTAACGCTCCTGTCACCACCACCCCTCCTGAAAAGACAGATTCCAGACAGACACCTGTTTATTTCAGCGATTAACATATCAATATGGACCATCCATTGAAGGCCAAACCCATTGAGATATTACAGAACCCCTACACCATGGTACTTACAAAAATTTAGTATTAATGCCTTAATTTCACATTTGCATTATTAAAATGAGGACTCAGCTGGGCGTGGTGGCACATGCCCCTTTAACCCCCAGTGCTCAGGAGGCTGAGGTAGGAGGATCATAGCATCAATGTGAATTCCCAGCACTTGGAAGGCTGACATAGAAGCATCATAATGTCGACGTGAATTCAAGGCCATCCTGAACTACAGATTGAGTTCCAAGTCAGACAGAGTAAAACCCTACTTAAAAAAAAAAAAACCTGGAGTGGTCTCACATTTTATATTGAAAATTTGTTCTATGTTCTCAAATGTCATAATTCTTGAATGGGTTGTTCTTTGCATCAGGAGGAAGGGGTCTGTGCACTGTGCCTGGTTGACTATTTAGTGTTTTGTTTTTTACCGAAACTCTTTTTTCCTTTGTAATTTTTGTGCTGAATAAATACTATACTGATTATTTTTCTGCTCATAAAGCTTTAGGTCTCACAAGTGTGTTCATCCTGTGGTCCCGTGGGCATTACACAAATGCACATGGCCAAGGATAGCTTTGCAAGTGGCCCAGGAGGCAGAGGTTAGCAAACAAACAAATTCTGTGAATTTACTTAAAGCATTTGTGAGATTTTATTTTATTGTTTTTTTTTTTTTTTTTTTTGAGGTAGGGTCTCGCTCTAGCCCAGGCTGCCCTAGAATCACTATGTAGTCTCAGGGTGGCCTTGAACTCACTGCGATTCTCCTGCCTCTGCCTCCAGAGTGCTGGGATTAAAGGTGTGCATCACCACGCCTGGCTTTTATTGTATCTTTTGTAACTGAGTTGTGCTGCTCTCTAGTGTGAACTTTGTAGATGATAATGTCTTTCTCAGTGTCAGGAGGCTGGAGACGCCTGCTAGGATTTCTTGGAGGACAGGATACTCTGGCCTTCTTGGCTCTTCATATCCTGTTACCAACTTAACTCTCAAGTCCTCCTGTCCTGCTTGTCCCTTTCTGTGAACAGTACTCCCCTGGAAGACCTCATCCCAGTCACTGGACTTGCGTTTCCTTCATTCCTCAGCCAAGTGAAGTCCTAATGTACACATAGCCTTCCAGAAGAACCCAGGCAAACATGTCCTCCTTGGAAAAAAACCAAACATGTGAACTTGAAGACTTACAGCCTAGAGTTTGCCACACCTAGGTTCAACTCAGATCCTAGCTGCAGTCCACTGTAGGGCTGAGTGGACATCTCTCCTTCCCCAAACCTCTGTTTTCCCTCATCTACTACCATGGAGACAACAGAATATACTCTTATATGGGGAGTGAGTAGATATGTATACAAACGGCCAGCTCAATGATGGCATATGCCAAGTACTTAATAAATGGTAGCCAGACTGTGGTATCTTCTCTGTCCTTCAGGCTTACCATCCAGTACTGTGAGCCCTTGTGGGGAGCACCTGGCTCACCTCCTGACAGTGCACAGATGCCTGTCCCTGCATGAGCAACCTCAGAGGCTGACTGACTCAATGCCTTTGTCCCTTCAAGTTAGGATTTTCACTTGAGGGCAGAACAGCTAATTGAGGGCAGTGGTCATTGTATGTTCTACTCCTGAAGTACAGAACATATTTACATATTTATACTACAAATGTTCTTCATTTTTCTTGAATTCTGGATATGTAAATATGAAATTGGGCATAATTCCTAGTTATAATACTGTAAACACACCTAGGAAAATCTAACATCCAGATAAGGGAAGACCTATATGCTTTTCACAAGAGATTCTAAACACAGATAATAATAATTCAGGATGGTAAAATAGACCTTCTTAATAAGATCTGCTATTTAAAGAGCTCAGAAATAGGTATCCCTTATTTAATTAAAAAACCCACATATTTAATGTGTGTATATACATATATTACACTTGATATATATATATATATATATATATATATATATATATATATATATATATATGAGCATATACATATGTTTATGTGTGTGCTGGGGACTGACCCTGTAGGGTCAGCATGACAAACCTAGTATACCTCAACCCCCAAATTGTGTGTTCCTAAAGCACTCTTAATCATGACATCAAAGAAAAAAAAATTCAATCTTCTCATTCCTGAAGATCACAGAATGGTGGAGTCCTGCACCCAGCAGTGTAGACTAACCTTGAATTGTGAGCTGACCGTGGGCCGCCGATGTTTGCTTCCACATTTCAAGGTGTCCTGGTTGTTGCGGCTTGAGACGTGTTCAAAGAGGTCATAGATGAAGTCGCATCTGAAAGAAGAGCAGGATTGTGAGGTGTGCACACCTGATTATTAGCTGCTGGTCACTGTAATTACCACACTGGGGCCTAAAAGAGCAATGACAGCTTCCAAAGATCTCAAGCCAACCATTGCCTGGCCACTTGGGGTACTGAATAAATGTGGTTGAGAAGAAGTGATGTGGAATGACAGGAACAGAGGGTGGCATCTCACTGAGGAGTGGTGGGATTGCTGGAGACCCTTCCACGCCCTAAGCTTGGCTTCCTCGTTGGCAGAAGTGGATTGAGCCACCCCTGTATGTACAGGGCTGGTGCCTCCCTAGATTTTACATCCGGTCCAGACCACATGCAGTACCAAAGCAATGTACATGCTACAGAGATAGTTGATCAACTTCTATGTTTAGGGAATAAAGACCAGAAAAAAGTCTGTACATGTTCAGTATAGCTAGTTTATTTTTATAAATATTTTCTTTGACTAAATTTATTTTGCATGTATATGTGTGTGTGTGGTGTGCATGTATCCATGCACGTGTGTGTGGATGCCAGAGGTCGACATCCAGCATGTACTATTGCTCTTCAGTGTTATTCTTTGTTCCAGGGTTCCTCACTAGCTTCCTGGTCTCTGCCCACCCAGCACTAGGGATTTATGTGGGTTCTGGGGATCTGAACTTGGGTATTCATGCTTGCACAACAAATACTATTTTCCCCAATATATTTGATCAGCAGTTGGTTGGCTCTGTGGACACACACAAGCAGACGCAGGGAGGCCTTCCCCCAGGTAAGTGATGGCAAGTTGTGGGTAAGTCTGCATGAGGCTGACTGGGCTTCACATTCTGCCTCCTCTACTCACTAGCTATGTTGCACATGCAATATTCTCCCTTTCTCTCCCTCTCTCCAGACCCCAGTTTGTTCATATGAAAAAAGATGGGGTTAACTTTAGGATATATATCCTCTATTGCTGAGGCAGGAATGCAACGAGGGAATGCGTGCAAAAGGCTGGAAGCACAATGCTGGGTATGCGTGAGTGCTGATGGTAGGTAGCTCTTCCTGTTGCTACATTTAAAAAACCCACTGGGACTATTAGTACAGTAAAAGGCTTCCAAGGAAGTGCTGTCTCTCTTGCTTGGAGGATGTGGGCTCTAGCACCAGGGGGGATGGATTTAACGTGACCAAGAAGGCAAGGAGCTAATCTGAACATGTCTTCCTCTCAGTGCCAATCTCAACATTTCTTCTGGTCACCTCTCACTATGGCCCAAATCTTTTTCATTTTGTTGTAGGGTGCTCAGTAGGGCTCACTCTTTTCAGTTCCCTAACTGTACTTTGAGCTCTTAGAGAAAGCCTGGGTTCCATCAAAGGATCAAAGATGTTAAAGGTAAAGAGGAGAGAGGTGAAAGATAGGCTGAGCCTTCCATTGGCAAAGGGATTCCTAGGAGAAAGCTTAGCATACCCTTCCCAGAGCCCTTGGCAGGAGGACAGAGGCAGGTGGTAGCCCTATCCTGCAGATCCCCAGCCTGTGAGCTTTAACCCAATGAACTGCTTCTATTTCCAATCAACACACAGCTTTTATTTAAATGCATCACTCCAAATCTACCAGCTTAAATGGCTTTGGCAGGTAACATGCTAGGGTATTTTTCATCATCCTTTATTTTCTATAGGTCTAAAAAAACTCCTTTACAAATAGAAATCATATTCTAAGCAGCCTATACATCTATACATGGGAGACTTAGAGAAGTTTATCAAATGCTGAGCTGACAGGCAGCCTGGTTCCCTTCACCCCAATTCATAGCTTGCTAAGCAACAGGATGGCCACCTGGCATTTACATTCTGAGAAATACTATAGGTTTTTAACAATTGTGCTACTTCCTTCCTGAGATATTCAAAGTTTATTTCCTTTTATAGATTTCTATAGGCTCATGTTGGATACCAGCTTTGGAAAACCTCTAGGGGAGGGCTTTGTTTCAAAACCTTTCTCTTTTGCAAAGTCTTCTAACAATAGGAAGCTTCCTGGCTTAATGTATACACATGGCTAAACTAATCTGTAACATGTTCTCCATGGTTTCCTTAACTATTGATTCAAAGGTGTGAATTTGCAATTTATGAATGAATAATGAATGTGTAATAAATGGATTAATTCTGGCTGGATTAACACGTGACTGATTTTCTTGACATCTTAAACTAATGAGAAATAGAATTCTATAAAGCAGAGGCTGAAATTAACACACAGCTCAAGCCCTGAAGTGAGGAAAGCACGTTGGCCTGGTTAAGATCCAAACAGATTTGATCAAATGAAGCTCTTGACAGCTTTAGGAAAGTGACTTAAATCACTCCAAGCCTCAGTTTCCTCATCAGCAAAACAGGATTCCAGAACTCATGGATTAGCTGTTATTTCTGTGCCTCCCTTGAATGGCAGTCATTGCTGTGACGTTCTCAAGTCCATCGTTAATGTACTGCCTGAAGAAGACAAGTCAAAGCAAGTGTCTCCTGATGGTGCCTTGAAGTCATAATCTGCTTGTTAGTGACATCATGGAAGAGACCTACATACCTGCTTTCTCTCAGCAGGTTGAGAAGGTCATCTCTAAAGGTGTCTCTGTTCTTCTCCAAGATGCCTCGGACATCATACTGCACCTAGTTTTAACAGACAAAGGTCACTCTGCTCAACACAACAGTGCACAGGCAATGAACGATTCTGTATTGTATTTATTAAAAAAAAAAAATTTTCCCCCATTTTGTCCTCCTCCCGTTTCCCTGAACCCTTTCTTCTTTCCAACTAGTCCCTCTTCTATTTTGATCTTTCTCTTTTTGCTGGTTATTTTAAAATTTTTTTTATTTATTTGGGAGAAAAGAAAAGGGAGGTTCGATTGTACGAGCATACCAGGACCTCTTGCTGCTGCAAATGAACTTCAGACACATACACCACTTTGTGCATCTGGGGAACTGAACCTGGACTGGCGGGCTTTGTAAACAAGTGCCTTTAACCACTGTGTCATTGTCCTAGCCCCGATTGGTTTCTGAAACTACTACTTCCACTGAACACCAAGTGGGAAAGATCTTAACAAGAAATTACCTCTCCAGCGTAGTGTTTCACTCCAAAATTGTTGACTGCAACTCTGGGCTTCACATAAAAGTGGTTATTCTAATTAAAAAAAGAAATGCGGATGCTTTACATTACTCACTCATTTCCTTGAACTTCTACAGAAAACCACAACCACAACTGGAAATCTAGTTAGCGGCATCAGTTTTTGGACAGAGCATAGGATATACTCAAAGCACTAATTCTCAACTGTCATGGCAATAGGTTAAAGCTTTTCAGTCCCCTACTCATAAAATAATGGCGATATTCTGCCCATTAAGTCCAGATGGAACGTTAAGTAATCTAGGTCTAGTAAGGAGGGGAAGAGTTTGCATTGAGAAAGAAAGAAAAACACCAAGTATCAGAGGCACAGTTGGGCCAACAGCACTGGCATCCCATACACACAGACACACACACATACACATACACACACACATACATATGCATACACAGACATACTCACACATATATACACATGTACACACACACACTCACAGACACACACACACACACATACAGACACACAAACGTATGTATGTATGTATGTATGTATGTATGTATGTATGTATGTATGTATATATGTGGAATCTTGATGCTCAGATCTGCTGTTCAGATGTAATTAAGAACTTGCACGTGGTGACATACTGCGTGTTGACTGTGTAACTTCTCCAACAAGGTGCTGTCTGTGGCCTGAGGAAAATGGCTTTCTTCATTGATCAAGGCGAGGAGGCCAAGTTTCTACAGGAGAGAAAGAGGGAATGGATTATGCCGCGTGGAGTATTATAAAGCACTTTAGAGTTTCACTCCTATATCTTCTAGTAAGCTAGCAGAGGAACAGAAAAAGCACACATTAAAACAAAATATGACAGGCATACATAACCACTTAAATTCTTTATACATAGATCTTTTAAAACATGGAACCCACTGCACTTTTGTGGATCAAACTTTTATAACTGGCAGCTGGGTGTGGTGGCACATGGCCTATATAACCCCAGCACTCAGGAGGCAGCAGGAGCGACTCAAGTTTAAGCTCAGCCTGATCCACGTAGTCAGTTCTAGGCCAGCAAAGGGTACATAGTAAGACCCTGTCTCAAAAACAAAACAGAACAAAATAACCTTTTTTACAACTGGCAAATCTATGACTAACTCTTTGCTCCTGGTTTAAGCTAAGTGAAAGCAATCCATGCACTGTTGATTCTAACACACTGACTTCAATGAGACAATAGGCTGGAAGCCGCCAAGTATTTAAATTCATCTTTGCACGTTTCCACTCACGTTTCCAAATGGTCCATTGTGTTCTGAACATTCTCATCTTTGATGTGCTTGTTTGCACAAGTTATTTTGTTCCCATAAATATGAATCACCCGGCTGGACACCCTTGGGACTGTACCAGTCTTCAACCATTACCTTCTCAATGAGGTCCAAGCATTCTCCATTGTCTAGCCAGTCGATATCCTCCCACACCAGCCCTTCTCTGTGGGAACAATGAAAGGGGGTGAGTGAAATTAAGACGTACCTTGAAACAAACTTAGCTGCTGGTTTGAAAAAAAATACAGAGACTTTGAAATAGAATCCTGTGTGAGCCTACCTGCTATATTCCAGTTGCTCTAACGAAAAAATATGCTTGTTGAAGTATTCCTGCAGCTTCTCATTTGCATAGTTGATATTGAACTGCTCAAAGTGGTTAACCTAGAGGTGGGTACACTCCGTGAGATCTTTAGTGCCCTCACCAGCACAAAGAAAGGTGACAAAGCAGCAAATGAAAAATAACTGGTGTAGAGAGAAGTATCAATCCATGCCAGCCTGAAGAAAGGGGTTGACAAGCTAGAAAACAGAAGTCCCGTGCCCGCTCTGAGGAGGCCTACCTGGAAGTTCTCAAACCCGAAGATGTCAAGGATGCCAATGGATTTGAACTCGTCTTTGCCCTTGATTCTGCTGTTGATCTTCTTGATCACCCACTCGAAGCAGCGGGCGTAAAGTGCCATGGCCAAGGAGTCGCGGCTATCCACCGCCTGGGGGAGAGAGAGGACACAATGCAGGGTCATGGCAAGCCTAGTCCTGTCCACAGTGACCTGGGGAAGGAGCTGGCCCCCAGGGCTAAGTGAATCACTGTCATTTAGGAAGACAGACAGCTAAAGATGGAAGGTTTTGACAGCAAAATTCATAAGAATACAAACTTTCCACCTTCTGAGCTTCACACGCTGGCTGCAGAGAAAGAAGAACCGCAATCCATACAGGCAGCGACAAACCTCCTCAGGCTTAGTAACACTAGAGCCCATCTCTTCAGATTCCACTCTGTACCCATGACAACTTTCTCCGTAACATGTTGGCATTTGTATTTCTACAATTAGGAAATGTTCAAGGTGGTGGCAGAGGCAAAAATAAAGAAAATGCTATTGTTCTGTCTTTTTTTTTCTTCAAGGTAGGGCCTCGCTCTAGCCCAGGCTGACCTGGAATTCACTATAGTCTCAGGGTGGCCTTGAATTCACAGCAATCCTCCTACCTGTGTTGGGATCAGAGGGGTGCGCTACCATACCTGGCCTGTTCTTTTTATATAACAAAAGCACATCATTATGGCTAACGTTTACTTATTGCTCATTATGTACCATATATAAATTCTTAGCATATTTTTTATTTGTATCTTTTTAAGATTTCCATGACTTCAGTACTTACAGAAAAGGAAATTGAGCCAAAGTAAACATTTCAAGTTAGGGTCTCACTCTAGCCCAGGCTGGCCTCGAACTCACAGCGATCCCCCAATGCTGCCTCCCAAGTGCTGGGATTAAAGGGGTGCACCATCACCCTCAGCTCAGACTTCACTATTGTCACATGTCAAAGTCATGGGTCCAAAACTCCCAGGAGAGTCATTATGCAAGACAAGGTTTGATGGTATTGTGAGTGTACCTGTTGAACGCTGAGAGGCGTCAGGATCTCTTCTCCCCTGAGGAACATGGATCTCTGGGTCAGAGCATCCGTGAGCTGTGTTGGGTCCAGCCCAAGTAACTCTGCAGATCTGCCCAGAGCTGAAAGAGAAGAATAAGGCACAGGTGGACCCACAGCCTCCAAACATACCAGCTGCTGAAGCTACCATGGGTTCAAGCCTAAGTTCACAGACCACCTCCAGAAAGCAAAGAGCGTTTTATAGTCTCTCCGCCAGAACTGCTGGAACACACATGCCATCGCCCAGTTGGCACATCCTTAGCACGTCCTAGCTTAGGAGTGTAGACGAACCTAGCTCTCTGACAAAGCGTCTGCTGGTGGTCCCTGACCCTGGAGAGGGTTAGGGCTACTTTCACAGATGACATTCAGATATCACTGGCTTTCCATTCTCATTCTTCCTCCAGAATATAGAACAGTTTGTATCTTTCAGGATGCAGCGAGAGTGCTGGGGCTGGGGCTCATCTAACCCTACCAACCGAACGTAGGCCGATACCTGAGATTCTGGCAAGAGAGGGGCCACCACAGTCATACAATGGAGGATCCAAATGGAACTCCGCAGAGAATGACGAGATGAACAAGGAGCCCACAGCCACAGCCATTAAATCAACA
>PVHP010046594.1:0-13071 GCA_004024765.1 Zapus hudsonius | reverse complement strand
CTTTGTGGTTGGGAACTAGAGGCATTTGTTTTATTTAATATGACCTCTATTCCAAAATTGAGAATGACAAAAATAAATAATACTATTGTAAATTATTGTCTTATTGCCCCTAGGTTACCAAATCATTTTTGAGGGAGGTAGCACACTTGTTCATTAGACTGACCTCCTATTATCTGAATTTATTTTCTACTTTTTAAAAAATTTTGTATGTATGTACACTCACATACATGTTCAATTTTGACCACATATACTTCCATTCCCCTCCCTTGTCCACAGAAGCCCTTCTTCTTCCCATCACCTCCCAGTGCCTATACAATAAAATACAATGCTTCCCTTCCCCCACAGCAACCGTTATCTGCCCTTGGCACCTCAGGGAGAGCATTGCATCATGGAATACATACTGGGCATATCAGGTGCAGGTCATGGGCCAGCACAGTTACTGTGAGTTCATGAGTATAATGGCCATGCCCTATCCTGTTGACAGAGTTCACAGATCCCCCTCCTCCTATCTTCTAGCTCTTACATTTTCTCTCCTGTGATGTTACCTGAGTTTTGGAGGGGATGATATGCATTTCCCATTCAAGGTTGAACACTCAACAGTGACTTATTTTTGCCATTTTGACCACTTAATAGATTGTGCCTTAACTTGCTTCCCACTGCAGGAAAAAATAAAACCTTATCTGATTGAGGCTGAGAGCAGCACTAATCTATGCTTATAAAAATACACACTCAGAAGACAATTTGACGGCATATATGTTTAAGAAAACAACAGTAGAAGGTTCACCCTCCCTATTGCAATACTATAACCTTCCCAGTCATGGGTTTTGAACCTGGTTTACTGTACCAAGCATGAATTCCATCTTGTGGGACACTTCAAATTCGACCAAAGAATAACAGTACAATGGTCCATAACTGTCATTTCACTATTACACCACAGGCATATCTTGCCAGCAGGTCAGCATTGTGGCATGAAGGGTCCACTTGCTGGGTAATAACCACAATGAATTTTCTTCCCCCACAACCTGCATAGCACTTTTGGCCGTATTAAAACAACATATTAAAAAACAACAGGGAGGATGTTTCCATTTTAGTTGCAGCTTGATCTCTCTATGTTCTGCGATAAAAGGATATGATATTTTCAGAAATTGGGACTCCACATTCGCTACTGTGATGCAATCAAGAGCAATGCTATTAATCTTACTTGTTTGGGTGTTTCTGGGGTTTCCATGATACCTAGCACTGAAAATTTTGTCTACTAACCATGACTTCTAGGAGCAACATTCTCCACATATGTATTCATCCTTTTGCCAATATTTTAAATATATTTTTAGTTACCATACAAAGTAGCAGGTATCTATCATATCTACTAAGTGTTGGTTACCCTTTCCCTAGTCAACTTCTTTAGAAAACAAAACAGTTTTTCAAGGGAATGAAATATTTCATAACAGAAACATGAATCCATACCTAGCATTGTCCAAAATGAATTTCAATGTATATAATTCCCTACTATATGTTAGAAGGTATTTGGAATCTCAGTATGTTTTAAAAAAAATAAGTGGCAGAATGGAGTATTCTGGGGAAAAGAATATCATATGTAGCAATGTTTCATGAAGAAATAAAAATCTATAATACAAAGTTGTATTGAAGTGAAATGTTCAGTGGGTAAAACATCAAAGAAAAGCATATGAACTATATAAAATTTTTATGATGTGTATTGTGGACTATGTATGGAAGCTTGGCTTACAAGGGGAAGAACTTTGTTGTTCTGGACAAGAGGCAGGAAGTATGAGAGACTGACTGTTCTTCTCAGGCCAAGAACTTGAGAATGATTGAATTTAGAAGAACTGAACTAGTTTGAGCAGAAGGATATGGCACGAAAATTAAAACATAAAGGCTTAGAGGCAGCCTGACTCAGTTGCAATAGTATGAGAGATTGCCACCCTTGAGATTGATACAGCTCTCTGTGTTAGTAGGCAGTAGAAAGACTGTTGGAAAAGGTTTCCTGCTCCTCAAAGTTGGTTAGATCCCCCTCTTCCTAGATTAACAAATTTGGTAGCATATCTAAATACAATAGTTGTATTTATAAATACAGGAAAGGATGTCATTGGATTGGAAACAAACATGGATATTTGTTAATGACCACTGTTGGATGTGAGGTAGGGTTATTGGAAACCCAATGAAGCCATGAGGATGAACCATGGGGTTGCTGGAAACCCCTGGATTTTGAAGATACCAGAACAATACAATGGCTGCTAAGGTGAGTTGCTAGTTTGAGATGAAGTTTTCCCTGGGCTGTAGACAGACTGGCTAGAAGGGCAAAATTGAAATTCCAGAGGCTTTGTCACTGGTTATAGATTTTGGATTTTGAGCTACTTAGACTTGATGTTCCCTTATTTGTTATAGATCTTTCATTGGTTCAATCTTTCTTTGCTATACCCAATGCCATCCTTTACAGTTTGACTATTTATTTACTCTGTATCATTATGTGTATCAAACATGTGTTTTCATTTTATAGTGGTGAGATTTTGGCCTGTGGGGATATTGATCAGTTTTGTATTGTCTGAAAGTTGCACTGAATGCACTTCATTTTAAATCTTGGACAGTTGTAAATTTATGTAGGCCAGAAGTGGATTGTGGTGGCTTAAAACAGATGACCCACATAAACTTATGCTTTAAATGCTTTGTGCCCAGCTTCTGGGAAATTTAGAAGGTGAAACTTTGATGGAGGAGTTATGTTGTTGCTGCTGAGTGATGAGTGTTAAATCCAGTTCCCAGAGGTCAGCTCATTCTCTTGATGTTGTTTTCTACCTGATATGGCAGATTGTGATGCCCAGTCTCTGCTTATGGCATGCTTTTTTTCCTTTCCTGCCATCAAGAAGCTTCCCCTCAAGAGTGTAAGTGAAAATGAAACTTTCTTCTCAACAGCTGCCTTTGGTCAGGTACTTTGTCCATCAATATTAATGTAAATATAACAATTCATTTGACATCATATTGTTTATACAAATCAAGTACAAGATCAGTTTAGCTTCTCTATTTCACTTTTCAGAGCAAGGTGATTTACTAGTCAGTGTCATGAGACGGTGGTTGTCATATTCTTCTGCCTGCTAATTGGATTTAGGATCATTGTGTCAGAACTGAATATAAGAACTTGGCTTTGGGAGCTGAGTACAGGAACTTGGCTCTTATCTCCTGAGAATCAAATCAACCCTACTTATTTTTAAGTTTACCAATATCCTGTAGTTCATACTGTGCAGTATAGCTTAACAGAAAAAGCAATAATCACAGAACTCTTCCAGGATTCCATTCACAAATTTACTTATTATAGTATTAGTGA
Organism: Zapus hudsonius; assembly: GCA_004024765.1. Lineage (NCBI taxonomy): Eukaryota > Metazoa > Chordata > Mammalia > Rodentia > Dipodidae > Zapus > Zapus hudsonius. Next base: position 9,737 of record PVHP010046594.1, on the reverse strand, counting down.
AAAGCATATCTTCTAGACCTTCCAAGTATGAATGAATATATGTAAATTATAATTATACTCTTACCCTTCCACTTTTCATAAACCTTTGAATCCATTCCTTTACATTTCAGTATAGCTGGTCTGACATTCACAACCCACTGATGGGTTGATCTCACCTGATGGTGAGAATGCTGATGGTCACCTTTTTCTCAGGCAGTCAATCAACCCATCTGTCAGCACACTTCCTAACTGCCTGAGATGCAGCATTTAATTCAGTTCCCTGGAGATCACTCACTAATAAATTCAGCCTGGTCCAAATTGTGTTTCTTTCACTGCCATACTACATCCTTAATATCCATTTATACTCTGAATTTTTGTCTGTGTAAATTAGGAAGCTCACATAGTACTTTTGGCATGTAATACACTTCTTCTGGGAAGCAGTGTAGTTGCAGGAGTGATGGAGGGAATAGATCTTGAGGAGAGTCCACAGTATTGTCTTTCTTAGAAGACAAATGTCTCAGGGAAAAGCATTACCATTTTCTAACAGGATGGATGACTCATATCCTCACCTTATTAGAGAGCGTAGATATGCTTGGTGAAAAAAAGTTGTTCTGCCTGGAAGTGGGGAGAGCTCTTCCACAGGCAAAAGGGACTCAAATTCATGGCCAATATTCTCACCATCTGAATCTTCCCATCTGTTTCCATTTCAACTTTCAGCATTTCATTCCTTCCCAATCAATGCTCTAGTTATAGACACCCTCTGAGACAGGTGATTAATTTTGAATTTTAATTCAGCCAGTTGCACAGGATTCCTTTCTTTTTGGTCTTTAGCTGTTGTGCTGTTTAGCTGTTTCCTTCAAGGATCCACATTAAAATATCCAGGTCAATAATGTGACTGTAGTACTTTATATGGGAATTAAATTTCCTGAGTACATTGTGTCCTTTTGCACTTTGTCCAGAGACAACAGTGACCTATCCAGCTCTGTATTTCTTTCTTTGCCTAAGAAGTTCAACAGTATCATATTCACATTCATCCATCTCCTGGAGTTTCTTAAAATCACTGACTATAGTTTGTGTGTCTATTCTTACATCATAGCACTAGTCTCATTGCTTTTGGAAAATTGTTAGTAATTTCAAATCTAATCAGAGAAGCAATGACAAGAACCCTGGTATATCAGTACCAAGGTGGGTATTAATCAGGATCTCCATGTAAACATAATCACAGTGAGGGAAGGAGGTAGAGAGTTTCATTATTAGGAAATGACTCAAGTGTTTGTGATTCAAGTGTTTGTGGAACCTAACTGAAAAGTCCCAAGATTTGCACTTGGTTAGCTGGAGATTTGGAAGTTTCATGTTAAAAGATTAGGATTGAAAGCTCCCCAGCTCAAAACCCAAGAGCAGGTTTTTTTGTTTGTTTGTTTGATGTTGTGGTTGCTTTTTTTGTGTTTTGTTTGTTTTTACTTTGAATTTAGTTTATTTTTTTTCCAGGTCACATTTAAAAGCAGGTGAAGCAGGCTTAGTTCCATTGTTCAGCAGAAATCCCCTGTTACTGTTCTTTTACAGTCAATTGAAGAATTGGTGGGAAGAGGCCCATCTGCACTCGAAGTGCATGCAATCCACTTTACTCAGTGAACTGGTTCCTGTGAGGCTCTCAGCTGGACACATTCCCACAGAAGTGCATTTGACCAAATATCTGGGAAATCAGGGCCCACTCATGTTGCCACGTAAACTTAACATTCACCAGGAGCTGTAATTTAATGAATCAGTCATTCACTGAAGATTTAAGGACTCACTATTTAGACTGGTGATAGATAAAAATAGTTCTGGCTATTCTTAAATCCAATATGAAATATAATGAATCAATACTATACCAAATGCAAAATGAAATTAACTGGTTATAATAATATACTTGAGTCATATTATGTTTAAGAACAATCTTCTAAAGATATTTGTCCAAATTGCTGGTTCATGGAAGTAGAAGTAGAATAAGTATGTTATAGGAAAACAAAATATTTGCTCTAAGACTTGGATTATAAGATAAATATAAAAAATTGATATATTACCAGAAATTATTCCCCTTGAAAAATGCAACAAAGAATATATATTTAGAAAAAAGTTAAATCTTAAATTTAATTGTTTATATTTAAGGATAAACACACATGTGTGTATGTATGTGTATGGGCATGCATGCCATCACATGCAGAAGGAAGTCAGATGGCCACCTTGGGGTATCTATCTGTGTGTCTCATTCTGAGACAGGGTCACTTGTCTCCACAATAGTGAATTTTGGATTACATTCAGCTTTATGAGAGTACAAGGGGCTTGAACCCAGAACAGCAGGCCTTGCTAGTTTGCACCTTTAACTGCTGAGCCTTTTTTCCAGCTCCTCAAATTTATGTTCCTTAAATTTCAAATCCATTGACATGATATGACTTTAGGTGATTGAAGGAACACTAGGAGGTAAGGAGGTATAAGACAGAAACAGGTATTTGTTGAAGGGAAGATGTGGCTCTCTGAGCCTGGGATAATGCTTTCACACAGGAACCCATGTAGCATCTGAGCACCTGGGAGAATGTTTTACATATCTGAAGACCCTGTTTCAGATAAGGCCCTCTTGAAAAGAGCTCCACAGCCAGCCCAATCCACATTCATATGGTCACCTATGTCCCTCTATAGACAGTCTCTCCAGGAGGCCCAGACCCAGGCAAACTTTACTCACAGTCTTTAAAAAGAGCCTGCAGAGGACTTTGGGGAAACATTGACTTCAGATATGGCTGTCCACTCTCCACTGTCCACTCCTTGCTAAATAAAGGTATCCTTGTCTGAGCTCAATCTGGTTCTATCTTCTTCCTCAATATTTTTTCCAAAGATATATGGTAACAACAAATATCAAAAATTAAAAAAGAACAAGGCTCTAAAACAGGTTGGATCCTACTCTTAATAGTTCTAATCCTATGACTAAATGTCATAAGCCTCCAACCACCAAAAAATGATTTCTAACATTTGTAATGTGTAGCCACTGAAGATACTTAAGATTTCCTTGACAGTGATATAAGAGTATGTAGAAAAGAGTCTGAAATAGAGATTGAAAACATCATGAGAAATTAGGAATGGGGGAAAATTCTGAAGACGCATTAAGCAGATGAACATAAACTTAGATCTTTCAGCTAGAGTAAAATCATGAAAGTGGTCATAATATTGGAGAAAAACAGAAAGCTGGTGGGTGTACTGATTCTGAGGTGGGAAATAATTAAATCTTAAACATATTTAACCCAAGGCATTAGACTAGAAGATTTCATTAAGTATTATGCAGTGGCCTGTGAAAAGTCCCAAGATTTGCACTTGGTTAGCTGTACTGACTAAGGAAAGAATTTCAGACCAGATGTATATATAATGGACATACATATGTTGTAAATTAATATTTTTAACAAAAAGATGGTGTGTGCTTATAATCCCAAATACTTGAGTGTGAAAAATAAAAAAGCAAGAGACCAGAGGAAACTTCTGTGTTAAAAGACAAGCAAAATAAACAGGAGAGTAGCTGCAGGATAAAAATAGAAAAAATAATCTACCCCATTAAAAAAATACCAAGATGTGATCCAAGAAGCCAATGAATAACGAATTCTTCATCTAGGTTTTGCTAACAGTGATTTGTTTTGTGTATCTGATTGAAGGAAAAGGAGAAGCTAAAGCCTATTTTGGAGAGACATCAACCAGTAAAAGAAGAAACAGAGAAATAGCAAATTTTGTTTTCATGTTTTTCTAGTGTATAAACAGAAATCCTTGGTTCATATACTCCTGTGTATTAAAGCTCAGAAATACATTCTAATAATTTTGAGTTTGGAATTCACAGAGACCCTGACAGTCAACTGACAAAGTGCTCAATAATTTAGCTAAAGTAATATAGTTAGCAAAAAATTAGAATTTAAAATATATCTAAATTCATTTTATTACATGCTTTTTCTTTCTTTATTTAAATATGTGGGAGCTGGGGGTGGGAGAAAGCATGCCAGGAACTCTTGCCATTGTAAATGAACTCCAGACACTCGTACAAGTATCTGGAGTTCATTAGTCCAGCAAATCTGGGTGGCTTGGGAATTGAACCAGGGCTGCAGGCTTTGCAAGCAAGTGTCCTTTATCACTGAGAAATATTCTCAGCCCTTAAATCTAAGTTCTTTATTCTAAAATCCACAGTGTAAAAATGTTATCCAATATTAAGTGCCCATGTATTTAATTTAGGTGAAGAATTCTAGTAAGAGCAGTGTATGAGTCAAACCACTTAAGTCATGATTTTAAGATAATGTTGTAGAAATATCCAGTAACAGACAAAGCCTTCACAGCAAGAGGAGAGGGGAGTTTTAATTTACACCCGGGCTCGGGGGGTCCAAGCATAAATGAAGCATTGGCCCCAAACCCCAGTTACAAATAGATTTTATAGTAGAATACAGAGATGTGCACATGACATTAAGCATGTAAATTACAAGCACCTAGCAACTCACACATTTACAATGGGTTCCCAGGAAGTTCAGATAAACCTCCCCAGGTATTCTCTGGCCTCAACTTTTCCTAGCTTCCTTATCACAGTTAAAGCAATTACTTCTTTTGACTCACTGAACTTCAAAGCTCTGGTAATTTCTCACCTCATGCTATGTGACTGGCCATCTATGGCCTGAAGAATGTAACAATAAATATAGGGCAGTGAGCTCATGCTCATTTTGCTTCAATAATAATGATTTTGTTTTATAGTCATGTAGTAATAACAAGCATGAAGTAGGGAAAATTAAGAATGCTAGTGTACTTCCCTACTAGACAACCTTGCTTTTTGTAAGTGAATGTTCCCATATATCATAAATAAATGCTAAAATAAGTTTTGATGGTTGTAAATAATGGATTCAGGAATCCTGCCATCATAGAATAATCTCTACAAAGTAAAATTGATAATCACTTTAGATGATGAGATCATTGATGCAAGGAATCACTTGTTGCTATGTCTCTGAATTATTTTGTTTTATCTTTGAAGTCATGGATCAACTCTGAGACTTTGGTTCTTATTGTAGGTGATCTATGAATGCCCTAATGTAATCTGTTTCTCTCTATATACTCTCTCTATTTCTCTTTCTACCACTTTGTTTATCTGCTCTTTCTTTTCTCATTGTTTCTCCTTCACACACACACACACACACACACACACACACACACACACACACACACACAGCCATTTTTTTATTTTTCCTGTTCAGCTATTTTAAGTATGATTCATTTTATAAATCATTATATTTTTCTATTATACTTTTCTTATATGTTGCACAAGAAAAACAACAGTGGTTTATAAATCTGAAACACCATTCACATTCTAAAATAAAACTATTATACTGTAAATCTGTACTTCATTTTTGATTAGTCCCCCAACATGGAGTCTGACTTGCAGAACCTCAGTGTCCCCTGAGGCAAAATTTCACCATCAAAACCAGACCACAACAGAGGTTACAGATAAAGCCTGCCTAGCAACCCCCCCATCTGCCACCCCATACCTCCCCAACCCTCACTCCAGGCTGTATCTCTGTTTGGCCAAGGGACATTCCTTCCCTCGTCCTGAGAGCTATGTGACCACCTAGGCCCCTATGTGACTGGCCCCTAGACACTTACAGCATCATCTCCCCTTTATAATCCCCAAACCTGCCCATTTCAGGTGGTTTTCTCTGCCTTGTTGAGATAGCAGGGCAGTTCATCCTTTTTTTCCAGAATAAAGCTTCCATCTTACTTCTGAGTGGTATTGCATGGTCTCTGTCTTTCCAGGACCTTATGATTTTGTCTTTATTGGTTGAGTTCAATATGAAGTTATTGTTTTGTTTTAAGGAATTTTATTGAAGTATAAAATGCACTAAATCCTGCTGATCTTTAAAGATAATATATTTAAATAACTTAAGCAGGAAGCATGATACTTATCATTGAGAGATGTACAGGATTAAAGAAATATAAAATTTACTCTTTATTATTACCTCAAACTGCTATTTTCCCATCATATTAAATTGTTCACTCACAGAGGAGAATGTCTAACTGACAGCTACAAAGATTATAAGAAATGTCAGTTCATAACAGTGTCAATCATTTTAAAAAGCATGTTTTGGCGATTGCAACAAAATAAAAAATAAAGTGATGCCTTAACGGTAATCTGAAACCATTGTCAGAATAAAATATTTGATATTGCATGAAGTATCATGGAATGTTAAGAAATATACCCTAGTAGAGTGTCTGAAAAGATAAGTGATAAGACTTTCCTCAGACTGTAGAAAAACAGATAAGCCTGAGAATGGCATGAGAACTATGAAGTGAGGCTGAGGTAATTGTTTAGGGAATCTATAGATCTGTAGCATAGTTGAATAGAAACCATTCCAGGGGCAAGTGAGCCACAGGGCAGTGGGAGATAAGTTGCACAGCAGGAGAAGCCCTCAATGCTGAGTGCTAAACATTGAAGCCAAAAGAATACAAATAAAATAGCACAAATGTTTCTACCATGGTCCCCTTCTCACCCCATCTGCTGGTTTCCTGGTATTGTACTACTTAGGTTGAAATTCTGGAAGTAAAATGGTTATGAAAAATAAATGAAAGTGAGTATCAATGTGAAAGGCATCTAAAACTGATAATTCATTCACTATCATGTTTAATAATGATTTAGTGATAAAAGTCAATAATAAAATTGTGTCTAGTCAAATGGTCATATATAGTCATTTTAAAGCAATGATGTGATATTCATTAGTAAGTAAGCATAGTATCTGGGTGCTTCACTAAATCTCATTTAGAAGAAACTTGGATTGTGTTTGTATGAATCAAGTACATGCGCAGTGATCATGTTTCATGCCATCTGATATCCCCAGTCGATGTCCAATCAATTATTTAAGACATCAAAGACACAAGGAGCATTTGACAAAAGCAGCATAGAAGTATTCTTATCATCCATTTATTACTTCATACATATGCACCATAAGTATGTAGAATCTAAGGCTCTATATATTATGTTAATTTCATAGGTAAAAGACCCTTTGACCCTCAAGAAGCTTATTGATTAAAAATAAAAATGGAACAATTATATATCACTTTAATTTTTAAAAATATAATAATGTACTGTGGAATACGTAGCCATCCTACAGAATGAAATGAAGAAAATAGGAGAAGGTCCTAATAGAACTTTACCTTGAAGAGTTTGATCCACTATAATTAGTTTAACAAGTGATTTTGGAGAAGACAGTCAATTTAGTTACAAGTTTTCCCTATTTGAAATATCCTCCTGATTTAATTATCTTTCAATGAAATAACTCTCAAAATTTTAGAGTACAGAAAATTAGCAATATCGTTCTGCATGCCAATGACTCATATATCCAGAATAAGTATTTCAGTAGCAAGTGAGCAATTAATTCAGTGAGTTTTGTTAAAAGATTTTTTTCCCTTTAGGAATTGTTATTGCAAGATTACTGTAGTAAATTATTTATTAAGGAACTGGAGCATTAAGGAAATAGCCATGACCTCAGCTCAAAACAAGTGAAATTTATGGGTGGGTTAACAGGCACACTGTATCAGCCTTACAAAGTAGTGTTCCATCTGCCATCCGCAGTGGGAGTGCAAGTGTTTGTGATTGCTTGAGCCATAGCTAATGGAAAGCCACTGTAATAAATTTGTATGTGTGCTACTTTTGCTCCTCCACTATTATAAATCTGGCTGTTTGTAAATGTTGCAATGCTGTGTCTTCAGGTTATAGAAGACAATGATAATCAAATTTAACATTGTCACCTACCATTAGCAATTAAATGGAGGATCATGGTACCATTTTTTGTCAGTCTGGCCACTTAAAATTTTAGATAATATCTGTAATAAGTTCTTAGTGTGTTTGATCTAGGTAAAGGTCTTCTAAAATATTACATTGTGGACTGAGATAATGGAGTCAGTCATTGAGAATCACATGATCATATTGGGATGAAAACCTATGAACTAAGTTATTGATGTATTCCTGAAAATAACAGGAAATTTTGTCATTTATTTCAACTTTATTATATATGTCTCACAAATAATATATAGTTAGGAAAACTCATAAGATGCAGAAGTTCAATTGTCTCCATGGTTGTGTGACCTTGGGTGAACTACAGATCTCTTTGTCACTCATCTTAAACTATTAACAGTAGCCAACTCATAGAATTGTCACAGACTTCTGAGACAATGTCTGAAAAATCACACAAGAATTCATGGCATATAATTAGTAGTGAAATAAAAAAAACAACAAGCAAATCTAATCGAAATCAACACAACCAAAATACAACCTTTTTTTTTCTCAACCTACACATAACTCTGGCTCCTGATGGAGCAGCTTTACCTGCTCATTCTGAAGATACTCTCTGCCTTTGTTTCTCCCTTTGCTTTTTCAATCCTTCTGTCCATGTTTTCCTATCATCACCTGACAGATATTTTTCATGTCATTGTTCACTGATAAGGCAGAAGTAAAACTACATTTTTCTCTGGTCATTTCACACAAAAGAGTAACATGGAGACTGAGTTCTTGAAAATTGAGGACAGACTGTATGCAGGGATTACTCATTCTTAAACTGTACCTCTATTATCTTATGAAATGGGGTGATAGTAATAGGGGTTTCATCAAAATCATACTGAAAAGTAAATTATTTCATCCATACACAGTGCTAACCACAGTGTCTACCTCAATAAATCTAATCAGTTTTACCTAAGTTTGTGAGATGCGAAATGGGAAATTACAACTCTTCCTTCCACATAAGAATTAAAATACTGAAATGCCCTCACCAGTGTAAAGTGTATGCCTTATAAATTTCTATAGTATTATTTAACTGTTTAAGTTTCCAGACTGGATCTTCCATCATAATATAACCAGGAAAGGAAGTCTGTCTGTTTGCACACTTTCTTATCGCCAGTGCCTAGAAAACAGTACATACTCAGTAAATTTTTAGAGAGTGGTATAGAAATGAATAGTTTTTTCTTCTTTTCCAACAATATAACCACAACTTTATAGTTGTCAATCAATGAGTGGTTATAGAGTTAATCATAAATTAAGATCATTAAGGGTTTAAATTTTAGCAATTCAATGTAAGCAGTCTAGCATTTAAGATTCAAGTCCTTGTTAAAACTAGAATGAAAATTCTCACATTACAGTAAGACTGAAAAATAGTCATACTCATGAACTCAACTATATTTTGTCTTATTCACTGGAAAATTAAACTGTAACAAACTTAATTTTCCTGTGAAAAAGGTTAAATTATTTTCCACTTGTTCTTCTATCACAAATTTTGAGATAACGCTAAGAATTTTTGCACAATTAGTCCTTGTAAGATTGAAATAGTAAGTTCTAAAGAAACAACACACATGTCATGTCTAACTCACTGAACTGATAAGCCTGTTATAGTGGAATAAATTTCCATTATATGTTCAAATTGTACTGTGATTTAGGATTGATTGAGAAGGGATAGTTAGTGTGCTGAGAAGCAAGATGAAGATATATTTATACCAACCTCATGCTCTGGGCCAGCTTTAGTTGCAGAATGACAAATAGATAAGCTTTGTATCAGCCAGGCTCAGAAAGCCTGCTATTGCATCCACAGTGCTTCCAAAGCTTAGGAGCCGGGGAATAATGTGTTACCAAGTGCCAGCTGCAAAAGCAGTCTGCAAAAATCCCTTCACGTCTCACAGGGATAAAAACTGAGTTATGCTGTTTGGAAGGTGTAGCTTTCCTTTATCCATTGAAA
>PVHP010046593.1:0-13235 GCA_004024765.1 Zapus hudsonius | reverse complement strand
GTGACTATATCTCTGGGCCAGGTGAGCCAGAGAGACAGCTGGTTAGTCCGTCTTTATCACTTTCAGGACTAGGTTTGAACTCTAGTAAGAGCCACCTCCCACTCAGGGGAGGGGTCAGGTAAGGCAAGAGATAAGTGGATCCTGCCTGCACAAGTCCTAGGACACTCCTGGTTACCTTTGGGGTCCCAGTCACCCTAACTTGTCACTAATTTCTCCAGTTATTTGATTCTGAGAGATACGTAAACATAAAGGATGTGGAGGGGAGAAGTTTAAATCTTTTCGTGTCTTTTGGGGCTTCATGTTCCTCTTACTCTTAGCCATCCCATATTTCTCTTCCCTATTCTACATGACTGGTTAGTACATGTCTTATATTTGTCTTATCAAGTGATTTTTTTTTTGATTAGGTGTTTAATTGGTTTCACCATTACTGTTATAACTTAGAAAGAAAGTGAGAGTTGATTTTATTTTGTTCCACAGCTTCATTAGAAACCAGTTTAAAGGCATCAGTGAGGAAATGGGCTTCTTTCTCCAGACAGCAGGGTTCCAAGGACTGCCTCTGCCACTCTCTGTAGCCTTTCTAAGTAGCAGGCACCACATCAGCATGGCTCTCTTCCATTGTGTTTCAGATTTCTTTACACTGACTTTGTAAACAAGCTCTTGTCTGCTGTTACTGAGAGGAAGCTCACTTCCACCACACATTTAGTTTTTGACAACAGAGCCTCAGAGACTCCTGGGGATGCCTATTTCTTATCTTTTCTCTTCTTTCTTGTGGGATGGTTAAAAGGGATTCTCTGTGAAATCATTGGAGGGGAGAATTTACCAAGCATGCAGAGCTGCTGCTTTAGCTAGCCCAGAATTCCCTTGTTCCTTAGTGCTGTGCTGCCAGAAGTACTGTTCTTTCTTCATCTCTGCTTGCAAAACCTTTGGCTGTATATGTAGTTTATCCACAGTGTTTAAAATAGGCCAGGAGTACCTTGGAGTTAGCAGTATTCTGCGGTACACCATGCCTCCTGACTTTAAGCCAAATAATAAAGGTAATTCTCCCATATCCTTTGAGGAAACAAACCCTCTGGGGGAAAGAAAGAAAGTGGAAACTCAGCTATGTGTCTAATAGGCTTTGACCACAGAGCTTCTGGCCTGAAATTTTATTTTTTAATTTTTATTTATTTGCAAGCAGAGGGAGAGAGAAACAGAAACAGACAATATGGTCTCACCAGGACCTCTTACCGCTGCAAATGAACTCCAGATGCATGTGCCATTTTGTGCATCTGGCTTTACACTGGTACTGGGGAGTTGAACCCGGGCTGCAGGTTTTGCAAGCAAGCATCTTTAACCACTGAGACTTCTTCCAGTCCTCTACTGAGATCTTTAAAGACGATGATTTTATGAGCCAAGCACGATGGCTCATGCCTATAATCTCAGCACTCGAAAGGTTGAGGCATGAGGATCATAAATCCGAGGTTGTCCTGGGCTACATAGTGAGATCCTGTCTCTGAAAAATTAGAGTGCCGGCATATTTCTTAGGATGGAATTCTTCAAAGGAAATTGTATGTCTAAGGGAACGACTATTACAGGGTTCTTTTCCCATCTCTCCTCTTTTTCATCCCCTTCTTCCATGTATATAATTTTTTTTTCAAGGCAGCATCTCATTCTAGCCCAGGCTGACCTGGAATTCAATATGTAGTCTCGGTGCTAGGACTAAAGACGTGTGCCACCACGCCCAGCACACATCTTTATTTTCATTTGTTAAACTTTTTTTTCCTTCTTTATGATTTTCCCTCCATATTTTGTGTTTAGAAAGCCCATCCCTATACCAGGAATTCAACTTTTTGATTAAAGGAGTGGCCTCACCTCTCAGAAATGCAGCCATGGGTTTTACTGGTCTCTTTTACTTACCATGTACTTTATTTATTTATTTATTTATTTATTTTTCCACAAATGAATAGGTCTTTATTACTTACCATGTACTTTTACCCACATTTTCTGGGATTGAAATTCTTGCCCAAGCCTTATCTTAGAATTTAGGTCTGAGGGCAGAAGTAGGGCCAAGTTACGAAACCGTGAGGCTTAGAGAGTCTATCATTCCCAAGCTCAAATGATCCCTCTATGCCCATTCCTATCCAAACCTCCTAATTCTCTTCTTTGGCTAAGTGGCCATCAATATTCTTAGCAACCTGAGATCCTAGGTTATGATACTTGATTTAAATGCAAAAAGCGTGTTATTTCTGGATTAAACGTTATTCATCCATTTATCTTTGAAGTTTTGACCTAGGGAGCCTTCCTGTTCGGTAGACATGACTTAGAGAGATATCGTTGGAGAGACTTGCTTTGAGAAAGTAGTTCAGTGCTGACTCCATGTCATCACGGGCATAGATGGTACTACAGCTGTAGGTTTCCTGGCCACCTCCTTGTCAAGGGAAGAGTACAAGAAGCTCAGTTTTTCAGACAGGAGGTGTGTGTATGATTTGGGATGTTTGGGTTTCATACAACAGAAAACTCAGCACAGCATGTGAAACCTTGGTGTTTACTTCTCTCACATAGTAAAGGTGGTGTGGCTGGGGAGGTGGCTCAGTGGCACTTGCCACACAACTCTGAGTACTTAAGTTTGGAGATCCAGATCCCACATTTAAAAACAAAACAAAACAAAACAAAACACTGCTGTAATCCCAGTGCGTCTGTACCCACAAGGGAGGAAGAGACAGAAGAATTTCTCAGAAGCAAGGACAGGCCTTCTTTAAAACCTGGTTGAGCTGGCATGGTGGTGCACGTCTTTAATCCCAGCAGAGGTAGGAGGATCACTATAAGTTTGAGGTCACCCTGAGACTACATAGTGAATTTTAGGTCAGCTGGGCTAGAGTGAGACCCTACGAGGAGGGGGGAAATAATCCTGTGGAAGGGTTGGAGAGATCATTCACTGATTAAGGCAATTGCCTGCAGAACCCCAGGACCCAAGTTTCATTCCCCAGTACCCACATAAAGCCAGATGTACAAAGTGGCACATGCATCTGGAGTTCATTTGCAGCGGTTGGAGGCCCTGGTACACCCATTTGCTCTGTCTCTCTTCTATCTCTCTGTCAATAAATAAATAAATTAATTAATTATTTAATTTAAAAAATGCTTTAGGGAGCCGGTTTCCTTGCTTCTGTCTCACTGCTCTACTGTCTTCAGTCTGTGATTTCTGGCCATTCCAAAAGAGACTAATCCTCTCCTGGCTGGGCCAGCTCAACCTCCAGCTGTGAGGGCTGCATTGTAGCTGACAGGAAAGACAGAGGTACAGCTTTCCCTTTAGAAATACTTCCTGAGGTCTCATATGAGTCATCTGTTCACATCTCTAGGGAGCACTTAGTTTCCAAGCCGCATCTACCTGTGGTAGTGGCTAGGAAAATGTCCTTTTGAGGTAGCCATGACTTCAGTTCAAATATCCTTCAAGGAAAAATAGAGAGACAGAAACTGAAATATGAGTTTCTGCCACAGAATGATTTTGGGGATTTGTTTCTGACTTGATGTTCGGTCTGAAGCTACTGTCAGATCTTAGCAACAAACTCCCAGAACACCTGGTAGTGTAGCTCAGTGGCAGAACACTTACATAGTATGTATAAGGCTCTGGGTTTGATCCCCAGCACTATACAACTAAACAAAAAACAAACCTCTGCAGAGCCTTGAAGACCCTTGTAGTGGTCCCATGCTCACTGATGTTAGCTAGCTTGGCCACCACAGAAATATGACCAGAAGGAGGAAGTCTTGGAGATTTGAATTGGGACTCTGGAATCTGAGCCCCTGGCCTCCAGGCTTAGTCCATTTAGCTAGATGGGGCTCAGAGATCTGGGAGGCAGGCAGGGGTGTGGATCAGGTGATAAAATTTTATTTCTTAATTAGAAGCTGGAAAGCAGTCACAGGCTTGGTTCTCTGGCATAGCTGAGCTGATGAGGCAAACTAGGTGCCTGGGCCAGCCTCACTCTTGGGTTCCTGCACATGGCTCCCTAAGAGGGAGTGCCCCTTAAATTTTGTGCCCTAGGTACTTCTCTGTACTCCTAGCATGCGCTTTTGCAATATGTTGTGGTTAATGAACCATTTTTATTGAGAAAGAAGCATATGTACATGGTGCATGAGTCAAAATAGAAAAGGAGGGTTGGGGAGATGGGTGGGTTGGGGAGACTTGGCATGTGGCTGAAGTATGTATCATTCTCTTTCCCAACTTGAGGCTGCACACTCAGTGCCAGCCAGGATATGGTCAGTCTCTCCTGTGGGTGTGTATTCTGGGTCTCTCTCCTTTGGACCCCTTTTCCATCTCCGCCTCCTTGTTTTTGTCTGTCTTCTGTGTCCGCTTTCTGTGCTTTCTTTCCCCTGCGTCAGTCCTCCTCTCACAGTTGCATGCCCTCTTGCTTCTGCTTCCTTCCTCTGCTTGCTTGTGGTTTTTGTTCTGCTCTTACTAAGGGCTTGCATGCTCTTCCACCCACTACAGTTCTTGACTCATTTTTTAAAAAATATTTTTATTTATTTACTTGCAAGCAGAACAAGAAAAGAGACAGAGAGAATGAGCACACCAGGGTCTCCAGCCGCTGCAAATGAACTCCAGATGCATGCGCCACTTTGTGCATCTGGCTTTACATGGGTACTGGGGTATTGAACTTGGGTTGTTAGGCTCTGCAGGCAAGCACATTAACCTCTGGGCCATCTCTCCAGTCCACATTCACTCTTTTAGTATTCTGACTCCATGTTCCTTAGATTAGACACTGAGCTATGCCGTGAAGTGAGAATGTGAAAGGGAGAAAGAACTAGGGAGGGGCTGCCTGAATATATTTGGGGGAGGTTTTTCAGATGGAGTGGGGGCTGAAGTGGTTGTGGCAGGAGGAGGGGAGGACATTTCTGTGTGTCAGGCATAAATAAGGAAAAAGTCTGGCTAAAGGAGAAAGTCCAAAGTGGGTGGAAGGGCATATAAATGGCTTAAGGAATAAGCCTGAAAGACTTGTGCTAACATTTTTTTTTCTTGTTTTTTTGAAGTAGGGTCTCACTCTAGCCCAGGCTGACCTGGAATTCACTGTGTAGTCTCAGGGTGACCTTGAACTCACAGCAATCCTCCTACCTCTGCCTCCTGAGTGAGAGTGATAGGATTAAAGGCGTGCGCCACCACGCCTGGCTTTGTGCTAACATTTGAAGTGCATTTTAACCTCTCTTTTGGAGAATAGGTGCAGTTACTTAAGAGGTGCCACTGTGTTCCTTCTTACTGTAGAAGCCCTTGGTTGTTATTGCTCTTGAATTCATTCTTCTCATGGGTCAAAGCAGTCTTTATTTAACAGGGACAAAGTTGTCTCTGTGGGCTAAGCCTGGATAACAACCATCGGTAAACTACAAGGCCCCTATGTCACTGAACTAAGTGAAGACCTAGAGCTTATAGGCCACAGGGCTGACATGGGCCTAGGAAGCACTCAGGCAGACTTTCCATGAGTTTCACTGAGAATTAGGAGGTTTGGATAGGAATGGGGATGAGGCAGTCATTTGAGCTTGGAAATCCAAGCTTGGGAATGGTATAGTTTTTTCTCAGCCTCAACTTCCTCATCTATAAAATGGGAATGGATATATCTGCATTTGAGGGGGTTATGAAAATTGATTGAGAGAATAGACTTTTTTTTTCCCCCCCAAGGTAGGGTCTCTCTCTCTCTAGTCCAGGCTGACCTGGAATTCACTATGTAGTCTCAGGTGGCCTTAAACTCACGGCAATCCTTTTTTTTTTTTTGGTTTTTCAAAGTAGGGTCTCACTCTAGCCCAGGCTGACCTGGAATTCACTATGTAGTCTCAGGGTGGCCTTGAACTCATGGTGATCCTCCTACCTCTGCCTCCCCGAGTGCTGGGATTAAAGGCATGCGCCACCTCGCCTGGCTGAGAATAGAGTTTTTCTACTCATGCAAAATGTTGTCTGTAATTCTTAAGTGATTGGTATACAAATTTACCTTACTTATTTATATCTTGCCCCTACTGACTAATGTGCCTCCTGCAGAGTCTGACTGGGAAGAGTGGGTGAGATGAAGTCACCCAATTTGGAGTTGTAGATAATTTCCAAAAAATAGTTCATCAGTCAGTGCTTTCGTAGCTTTGAATGTCAGCAGTGTTGAGACATTCTCAGGTGCTAATAGCTGGGGCAGGTAGGTGCAGGGTGTCTTCTGTTTGCCTGCTCTGGTTATTACTGGCTCGTTGTTCCCTCTAACTTAGACAGGAGGGCAGGAGGAACACTCCCTGTAGAGAGACTTTAGAACTCATGTCCTCAGCTCAAGCCTGCCAGTGATGTTATGGTTTTCCTTCTAGGTCTGCTGACATTTGTGAACTGTGCCTATGTCAAGTGGGGCACACGTGTACAGGACACATTCACTTACGCCAAGGTCCTGGCGCTCATTGCCATCATTGTCATGAGCCTTGTTAAACTGTGCCAGGGTAAGAGGGGCCTGAGGTGGGAAGAAGGGTGGATGTCTCTCTAGTTTCCTGAAGAGGATATGGGGACTCAGCTATCTACTGCATGTTCTGCATGCCAGTGAATGTCAAAGTGGTTATAAATCTCTTTCTGGGCTTTGTGGGCCAGGCTGGCTTGGCAAAGTAGACATATCAAGCCCTTCTCATGGCTTCTGTGAGCTCATTGCAGGAAGCCAGCCAAGGCCTAAGAGCTCTTGAAAATCGGGTCATAATTGGTCACAGAAGTCATCTGTGGGGATAGAGTGGCTCTTGATTTTGGTTTGTGACTGCTAGGCAGTGAGTACAAAAACTTGACTATCCTGGAGAGGGACAACAGATACATATGTCTGTTGGCCAGGGGGAGGGGGAGGTAAGGGTCTTAAATGCATGGTCATTTTGCAGCATTAATTATTATTATTGGTTTTTAAGGTAGGGTCTTGGCTGTAGCCCAGGCTAACCTGGAATTTACTATGTAGTCTCAGGGTGGCCTCATTCATGGTCATCCTCCTACCTCAGCTTCCCAAGTCCTGGGCTTAAAGGCATATGCCACCATACTTAGCTCTTTCCCCCCCCCCCCCCAAGGTAGATTCTTGCTGACATGGAATTCACTATGTAGTCTCAGGGTGGCCTCGAACTCAGAGCTCCTCCTACCTCTGCCTTCCGAGTGCTGGGATTAAAGGCATGTGCTATTACGCCTGGCTTTTTGTTCAGACAGGGTCTTATTATGGCTCAGTCTGACCTGGAACTCACCCTTGTAGCTCAGGTTGTCCTTGAACTCACAGCAGTATTCCTACTTCTGCCTCCCAAGTGCTAGCTTTATAGATGTGAGCCACCATAGCCTGCCAGCCCTCAGTTTTTTTTCTTTTTTTTTCTAGGTAGGGTCTCGCTCTAGCCCAGGCTGACCTGGGATTCACTCTGTAGTCTCAGGGTGGCCTCGAACTCACGGGGATCCTCCTACCTCTGCCTCCCGAGTGCTGCAGCCCTCAGTTTTTTGAGATAGGCTTTCTAAACATATTTCAGGGTGGCTTGTAATTCATTTTCATTCCTGGATCAGAACAGATATACAGTGAGGATAACAGGTCTCCCAGGACGTCCTGAGGCTCTTTAGCCAATAATAGCTCCCTCTTAACAATTTTGTCAGGGGGGGGGTTATCAGTCTAATAGAATGAACTGCTATTCTACTTGTAGTGGGTGTGGTTGCATGGGGCTGGAATCAGGGCTGCAGAGATCTTCTTATCTTCCGTCTGGGCTAACCTCACCCTTCAGGGTGCCTGCCACCCCAGGCCAATGCTCTCTAAAGAGAGAGATAACAGTACTCTGTGTGGCTGTGTCTATAGTCACCCAGAGTAATAAGCCCTTCTTCTCGGATATACTGGATCAGAGTCTGTTTTTTTGTTTGATTTTGTGCTAAGAATAAAACCCAGGCTTCATGCATGCTAGAACATGCTACATGCTCAGCCCAGAGCTGTGCTTGTATGAAGCTCCGTGACCTGGACCTTTGTGAATTAAGAGCACCTAAGTGTAATCAGCCGTCTGAATGTCCCTGGAGGCTAAATTGGATATTGAGTAATCCTTCCAAGATCTGTGTATACAGTGATTGGTAGATAGTCCTCCTCTTGCTGCACAGCCATCCAGGCCTTTCACCACATTGCGAGATGGATCTAGGCTTTCCTCAGGGGTGTCTTCACCAGATGGCAGTTGGGTAGCTTCCCCCTGAGCTTTTAGCTCTGCATACTGCAGAAACTCCAGGGATGATGATCATTGGCCTGGGGTGGCAGGCACCCTGAAGGGTTACCCCAGCCAAAGATAAGAAGATCTCTGTAGCCCCGATTTCTCCCCCATGCAACCATACCCACTACAAGTAGAGCGGCAGAGTTCTTTCTACTAGACTGATAAACCGCCATGACAAAATTGTGCAGTGACCTGAGATGTCTGCTGGAAGTTCTGTAGTGGAAAATGAGTCCGTTGTGCAAAATGACTAGTGATATAAAAATTAGGAAGAAGGGGCTGGGAAGATGGCTCAGTGGGTAGAGTACTCGCCATATAAGCACGAGGACCAGGGTTTGGATCCCTAAGCACTCACATAAATGCTAGATGGCATGAGAGCCACTTGTCATCCCAGCTAGCAGGAGGGGAGACAGGGGATCCCAGGGCAAGCAGGCCAGCTAGATTAGCTTAATCTTCTCATAGAGTGAGCAAGGAAGACACTCAACATCAACTTGCAGCCTTCATATATACAAACTAGTGCACAAGCATCTGCATCCACATGCATGTACATGTACACTTGTGCACGTACACACACACGGACACACATGGAGCTATAACAGAGCTATGGCCTGCTGTGAAGTTACTTGCAAATAGAAGTTCCTTAGGGTCTTGGAAGAAGTGTTGTCACATCTGAGTGCAGCTAGAAATGTCTTTGTTTTTCTGAGATCATCCAATTTTACTTAGGCAATTTAAGCTCACCTGAGGGAGTGGATGGGAGGTAAAGTGCAGGGAGTTGGTGGTTATTATTTGGTATTAAATGATGTGTTTTTATTTCTCCCCCCATTGTCTTTCCTTATTTCTGTTGTCTGTCCTTGCATCTTCCTCCCTTTTTCTTTTTTCATCTTCCCTTTTTAAATTCTCCCTCTGTTCTTTCTTGTCCATATACCTTCCATCAATTTTCTCCTCTCTTCCTTCCCACTGCTTCCTTTGCCCTGAAACCCCATCTTCTTTTGCTCCCACAGGACACACTGAGCACTTTCAAGATGCCTTTAAGGGTTCCTCCTGGGATGTGGGAGACCTCTCTCTTGCCCTCTACTCTGCCCTGTTCTCTTACTCAGGTTGGGACACCCTTAATTTTGTAACAGAAGAAATCAAAAACCCAGAAAGGTAAAGGCGAGATCACACTCTCCAACTTGGCTGGAACTCTGCGGATGGTGGGCACACTTGCCCTCTTCCCATACCTCCTCCCTCTGCCTCTCATCCCCTCTTCCTCTCCCTGTTTCCCCTTCTCCAGTTAGGAGGGGTATGGTTGAGGACGAGAGTGAGTGAATGCGGAAAGCCCTTGGTTATCACCCTCATGTTCTTCACTCTGGAGAGACCAGTGGGCGGCAGCCGACTTAGCTGGGGCTGAGGTAGCAGGACCTTGCACTTGGTGCTGAGACTGCAGCCTGAGGAGCCTTGCTGCTTTTGGCCTTCCAGGTCCCCAACCTGGTCTCTAGTCCCCATAGGACACTACTTCTTGCATTTGTCCTGAGATTATTGATGCAGGAAGGCTATAAATCCCCATATGACTCATTGGGCCTACTGTGGTGAGGATAAAGTATTAATCATGAGCTATCTTCCCTAGTAAAGTGTTCTTTCTTCCTCATTAGAAAGAGCCCAGGGGCATAGGACTGTCTTCCTAGGGCACAAGGGGAAGAGAAGCCCACGCCAGAGACTTGATGGGCATTGAACTGTTAAAATGTTAGGAGAATTCCTGTGGGTATTGATGAACTTTGATTCCCAGGAGAAGTTGAAGTTGGTTCTAGGTAGTCCTGTCTCATTTGTCCTGACAGAAATTTGCCCTTGGCCATTGGAATTTCTATGCCAATTGTGACACTCATCTACATCCTGACCAATGTGGCCTATTACACAGTCCTGAGCATTTCAGATGTGCTTGACAGTGATGCTGTGGCTGTGGTAAGTCTCTTGGGATTCTCATCTGATGATACTTAGCTCCTTGAATGGTCCGTCTCTGTCTACAGCTTCTCTAGCTCTGTAGTATGCAGGATGGGTCTAGGACAGAGGGTGGTCAGGTCAGCAGTCACTGTCTTTGTTCTGAGAACATAGATTTCATAAATTGAAATGAATTGAATTCTTCTTCTGTGTTTTTCCCTCAGACCTTTGCTGACCAGACATTTGGTATGTTCAGCTGGACCATCCCCATTGCTGTTGCCCTGTCCTGCTTCGGAGGCCTCAATGCTTCAATTTTCGCTTCATCAAGGTACTTTGACTTAACTGATGATAGACTGTAATCTCTCTCTCTCTCTCTCTCTCTCTCTGCCTCTCTCTGCCTCTCATGGTCTTGCTACATAAGTCTAGATGGCCTGAAACTATGTAGCTCATGAAGTCCTCAAACTTTTGATTCTTTTGTCTTAGCTTCCTAAGTGCTGGGATTACAAGTATGTGCCCTACACCTGGTCTTACTTTTTTTTTTTTTTTTCTGGGTGGTGGTGGGTGTGGAACAAGGTTTTACCAGGTAGTCCTGGCTGACCTGATACTCTGGTACTTTCTATGTTGCCTAAACTGGCCCTGAAATCCTGGTAACCTTAGCCCCCAAGGTGAAAACCTAGCTAACATGATGCCTTTTAAAAGAAGGGCGGTGTGTAATCCTAGCTGAGACAGTCAGATCAAGAAAAACCATGTGGCAGCTGTGAGTTTGTAGTATGGAAAAATGGGTGCGATGGATCAGAGTGCAGAGATGATGGTAGGGTGCAACATCTGTGGGATGTTGGTGAGGTGTCAGTGGAAGAATTGGGGGTGGTGATGGCTTTGGTGATCAGTGAGTGAAGCATTTTGGGTAGTGGTGAGTTGCTAATAGTTAGAGAGTAGTGACATCTATGGGTATTATAAGTAATGGGCTGCACATGCATGGAGCCTAAGAGACTGTCCTTGCTTTTTTCTGGGTCTCTGAGCTTAGTTTGTCTGAGAGAGGAATGTGGCTGAATAAAATGATGCTGCTCACACATTTCATATACTTAACAGGTTGTTTTTCGTGGGCTCTCGTGAGGGCCACCTCCCAGACCTTCTGTCTATGATTCACATTGAGCGTTTTACACCTGTTCCTGCTTTATTGTTCAATGTAAGTTCTGCTGGGATTGTATGGGGCTTGAGAATGCTTGTGTAGGGCTCCTTCCAATTTGTACATGATTTTTATTTTTTTGTTGAGGTAGGGTCTCACTGGAGCCCAGGCTAACCTAGAACTCTATAGCCCAGGCTGGCCTTAAATTCACTGCTGTCCTACCTCAGCCTCCCAAGTGCTGGAATTAAAGGTATGCACCACCATGCCTGGCAAGGTTTTTTTTTTTTTTTTTTTTTTTTTAATAGCTCTTATTCCAAGATTTGAACAGTTCATTGCATTTTTTTTTGTAGTGCTAGGGGTGGAACCTAGGGCTACTTATGCATGCATTTTACCACTGAGCTATATTCTTCCAGCCTACTCATTCTTTCCCACTCCCAACTGGGTCTTCCTTTGTAGGCCTGGCTGGCTTTGAGCTTGAGATCCTCCTACCTCAGCCTCCCTTCTGTCTGCAGAATGGGCTCCTTTTGTTTTAATCTTGTGTTGATAATTTGGGATGAAAAGATGGGGAAAATTGTATATTCTTTAAATTTAAGCAAGTCTGACCTTGTCTAAGCCTCTTGTCCACAACTCCTATCCTTGAGGATTCTTTTATGCTAGAAGGAAAATGCTTCACCCCTCTTTCACAGGGGTACAGATCCATTTTACTAACCTGCCTTACTTTACTAAAGCCCCAGATCACTGAGATGTTCTGGTGGCATTTCTTCCTTTTGTGTGACAGGCAGTTGGACCCAGATCTAAGGAGCCCCCTAGGGCAATGGTGTGGGTTGAGGGTGGTATAGAGGGCCTCCCTGCCTGCTGTCAGAAGAGAAGAGTCTGCTTTGTTACTGAGAGCAGACAGAAATGGGAGACACTGGAATGTGGATATTAGACCTGACTGATGCCAAACAGTGTGTATGTGTGTGTGTGTGTGTGTGTGGGATCCAGGGGATCACTGAATCTGATGAAGCTGCCCCAGATCTAACCAATTGCTAGATGGTGGCGTCTCCAATCATCCCTCCTATCACCTCTCCCACAGTGTACCATGACACTCATCTACCTCGTCGTGGAGGATGTTTTCATGCTCATCAACTACTTCAGCTTCAGCTACTGGTTCTTTGTGGGCCTGTCTGTTGTTGGACAGCTCTATCTTCGCTGGAAGGAACCAGACAGGCCCCGGCCTCTCAAGGTCAGCACCTCTTTTTCATTTTTTTGAGTCAGCGCCTCATGTAGCCCAGCCTGGTCTTGAGCTCACTATGTAGCCAAGGATGGCTCAAGGTCAGCAGCTCTGTGCAGAGTAGGAAGGTGTTTCTCTTCCCACCAAGTTCCTTCTTGTCCATGCCCTATTCCTTCTTCATCCCCTGCTTAATCTCATCTCCCTCCATTTCAGCTGAGCCTCTTTTTTCCCATCGTGTTCTGCATATGCTCCGTGTTTCTGGTGATTGTGCCCCTCTTCAGTGATACCATCAATTCCCTCATTGGCATTGGGATTGCCCTTTCTGGGGTTCCAGTCTACTTCATGGGTGTGTACCTGCCAGAGTCCCAGAGGCCACTCTTCATTCGAAATGTTCTGGGTGAGTGTCTCTGTCCCCTTCAGTCACTGATTGTACTTGGGATTTGCTAGAGGATAAGATCTGGACATCCCACATGCTTCTCCTTTTATCTTGACATGATCACTTTAAGTGGAACTGATGCACTACCTCTTTTTACTTGTTTTTTGAGTAGGGTCTCTTGTCCAGGCTGCTCTCAAACTCACTATGTAACCTGGGATGTAGGATGACCTTGAATTCCTGCTTCTATTTCCCAAGTATTGAGGTTAACTTAAAGGAATACTTTTCTGTCTTTCGTTTTTCTTTTTCTTTCTTTCTTCCTTCCTTCCTTCCTTCCTTTCTTTCTTTCTTTCTTTCTTTCTTTCTTTCTTTCTTTCTTTCTTTCTTTCTTTCTTTCTTTCTTTCTTTCTTTCTTTCTTTCTTTCTCTCTCTCTCTCTCT
>PVHP010046592.1:0-13236 GCA_004024765.1 Zapus hudsonius | reverse complement strand
TGTGAAAGAGCCTGGATCTCTAGAGCATTTCCACCAGCCAGCCACATCAGTCCGTTTCCGTTAGCCCACTGTTTTGCCCAGAGCTGGCCAGGGTCGGGTAAGTCACCGCACCCTCAGGGCAGTCACAATGCAACGGGGCTCTTCCTCCCTTCCTTAGGCCTGGTGCCAACTTCTCAGTGGGCGGCCCTTCCTGCTGTTTGTGTTGGATTTTGCTCTTGTCGACTTGAAACCCACGATTCCCGCATTCCGATAAGACCTCAATCTCTGATTCTGACCAAGTCTTGCCTGAAATCTCACCTCTTTGTGGAAGCAGGCCCATGTCTCTCATGAATGCTCGGGCCTCCCCACACACTCTCCATGGAGCCATGACCACTGAGCTTTCCTCCCCTGCATCAGCCATACCCTCTGGAATGCCGCCTGTATGATGGAGGATCTTGTGGGGGAGGGGTGCACATACCTGTGCAAGTGCACAGTAGTGCTCATGCCTGTAGAGGTCAGAAGACCACTTTAAGTGTCATCCTCAGGAATGCTGTCCACTCTCTTGGAAACAGGGTCTCTCGTTGGCCAGAAGCTCACCAAGTAGACTGGCTGGCCGGTGAGCCCAGTGCGTCTCCCAGTGCAAGGATTTCAAGCACGAATCACCAGGTCCAGCACTGAACTTGGGTCTTCATGCTAGCACTGTACTGACTGAGCTATCTCCCCATCCTTGAGCAAAAAGAATCTTGCTTGCCATGTCCCCAGGCAGCTGGCAGATCTGTGCCTGCTGCAGGTGCTAAATAAACTCTGGTTGGGGTCCCTTTGCTTCACTTTCTTTCTTTCTTTTTTTTTTTTTTTTTTGGTTTTTCGAGGTAGGGTCTTGTTGTAGTCCAGGCTGACCTGGAATTCACTATGTAGTCTCAGGGTGGCCTTGAACTCACTGCGATCCTCCTACCTCTGCCTCCCGAGTGCTGGGATTAAAGGCGTGCACCACCACGCCCGGCTTCTTCACTTTCTTTTTAAAAATATTTTATTTATTTATTTGAGAGAGAAAGGACATTCAGGGCCTCCAGCCACTGTAAATGAACTCCAGATGCATGCACCACCTTGCATATCTGGCTTTACATGGGTACTGGGGAATTGAACCCAGGTCCTTAGGCTTTGCAGGCAAGTGACTTAACTGCTGAGCCATCTCTCCACCCCTCTTTGCTCCACTTTCTTTGTGACAAGGTCTCTTGTCACTGCAAAGGAACATCAGACTAGCTGGTCTGTGAGTTTCAGAATCTCCTGCTTTGCTTCAATGAGACCCTACCTCAAAAAACAACAAACAAATAAAAAACCCAAACACCAGGCTGGAGTAATGACTCAGTGGTTAAAGGCTCTTGCTTACAAACCCTGATGGCCCAGGTTGGATTCCCCAGTACCCACGTAAAGCCAGATACACAAGGTGGCACATGCATCTGGAGTTCATTTGCAGTGGCTGGAGGCCCTGGTGTGCCCATACTCTCTTTTTGTCTAAAATAAATAAAAAATATATATTTTAAAAAGCCAACAAAACTGAGCTCAAGTAAAATTTCCAGCCGTGGCTTAAGATTCCGCACAGTGTGATTTGGTGTCCGCTAGTCATGACCTTACTGTCCGTGCATTGCCGGGGGCAGAGAGCATGGACAACTCTCTTTCCTTAGGGCTGGGGACAGGAAACAGACCCAGGGAAAGGCGCTGGGTCCCTTAGTCCCTTAGTCATGAGATTATTGTAAAGCCTTGGAAAGAACACAGCCGTCAGCAGTTTCCCTGACACCACCGGTCATAGTGCAAGAGAAAATGTGCCTATTTTTGAGCACAAGAGAATGCAATCAGATTCTAAAAGAATGCTTTAATTAGAAGATTAAACACCAGCAGAATATAACCAGGAGTAAAATGTCTGCCAATAAGAAAATCAGGGGCTGGAGAGATTGCTTAGTGGCTAGGGCGTTTGCCTGCAAAGCAGAAGTTTGATTCCCCAGCGCCCATGTAAAGCCAGATGCACAAGGTGGTGCATGTGTCCGGATTTTGCAGTGGTTTAAGGCCTTGGTATACCCACGAGCTCTGCCTCTATATATCTGTATCTCTCTTCTTGCAAATAAGTAAACAAATAAAATATTTTTTTAAAAAGGTGAAGAAAAGAAAAGAAAATCAAAGAAAAGAAAGGGTCGACATATGTAGCTCAGAGGCAGAGGTAGGAGGAGGATCGCAGTGAGTTCAAGGCCACCCTGAGACTACAGAGTGAATTCCAGGTCAGCCTGGACTAGAGTGAGACCCTACCTCGAAAAACCAAAAAAAAATTGATTTGACTTTTTTCCTTTCCTTTTGCAGTATATGTATGTGTGTGGCATGTTTGTATGTATGAGAGCACATGTGTGTATCTGCATGTGGAAGCTAGGAGTCAATATCACGTAACTTCCTCAGTTATTCTCCAACAGTTACTTTTGTGTAAGTGGGGGGGAAGTTGAGGTAGGGTCTTGCTCTAGTCCAGGCTGACCTGGAATTCACTCTGTAGTCTCAGGGTGGCCTTGAACTCACGGTGACTTCAGGGTGTGCTTGGTCCCATTTGGCACTGACTGACTATAGAGAGCATGGTGGTGAAGAGTGGACCTTGGTAGGATGAACTCCAGTTTCCACATCTGCTAAAAAGAGAAGCTTAGGGCTGAAGATATGGCTCAGTGGTTAAGGCACTTGCCTACAAAGCCTAACGACCCAGGTTTGATTCCCCAGCACCCACATAAAGCCAGTTGCACAAAGTGGCGCATGCATCTGTAGTTCTTTGCAGCATCTAGAGGTCCTGGTGGGCCCATTCTCTCTCTGTCTGTCTCTCTCTGCTTGCAAATAAGTAAATAAAATATTTTTTAAAAAACGAATGCTTACTCTCTCTTCCTCTAGGGCTCTAGGAGGATTGAGTTGAAGCAACCATAGGTGTGTCCGCTAGTCATTGGCTGGGTGACCCTGGGTAATTCATTTAGTGAGTCTGTACTTCTCTTCCTATCAAATGGGGATATCGGGGCTGGGGAGATGCTCAGTTGGTAAAGTGTTTGCCCTGCAAGAATGAGGACCCAAGCTCAATCCCCAATACGCATGGACATCGCAGGTCTGGCGCTCTGCACCTGTCACCCGGTGCTAGGGGAGGGGGCAGAGACAAGAGGATCTCTGGGCTCTCTGGCTAGCCAGTCGAGCCTAATCAATGAGCTCCAAGTCTCAAAAGAGATGGATGGCATTCCTGCAGATGATGCCCGAGGTTGTCCTCTGTCTCCTCACACATGTGCGCACCCAATCGCACACCTGTGTACAAACAAACACATATGTAATCATAAAAAAGGAGCATAGCCAGCCTCGGTGCTACACACCTTTAATCCCAGAACTCAGGAAGCTGAGGTAGGAACATCGCCATGAATTTGAGGCCAGCCTGGGGCTAGAGTGAGCTCAAGGCCAGCCTGGGCTACAGTGAGACCCTGCTTCAAATCTCCCCCCTCAAGATGGGGGTATTATCTGCCTCCCAGTGCCTTTGTGAGGACTTAAAGAGGGTGCCATGTGGCGAGGCCTTAGTGTATTCCATGGAAAGCATACCCTAAGCAGCCAGCATCCTCTGGGCTGTCTTCCATTTCCTCAGGGTCTTCAGCTGGGGGACCGTGCAGCGGTGTGTATTAATGATCGTGGTCCATACGGGGAATTGCCCCAGGTTACCCCAGCGATGGGCACATCCTAAAGAACTCCTGGATGAAGTTCCCTAGCATAGGGTCACCTGTGATGGTCCACTAAGTCCTGACTCACAAAGGCTTGTTTCTCAGATCCCTGCTGGAGTGACCTGTGGTGACATTTCAGACAAGGGCTGTTTGGTGAGGGGATATTTGAAGGGAGAGATTTCACTAGATAGCAAATGCCAGCCAAACTAAACCCAAGCAAAAGAAAAGAAAAAGGAAAAACCACCGTGACAAGCCAAATCCTCCCGGAAAGCCCCAAAGGAGGCTGAAGTCACCATGGGCCTAAGCCCCTGCAGGTATCTACCCATCTGAGAGCCTGGGCAGAGGTCAGCCTGGACTCACAGAGGACCAGCGGTCAGCCACGGCCCCTCACTGAGAGCAAGGCTTTATCACTGTTTTTGGACTCTCGACCCCCAAATGGGTTCTCATAGTTGACAAAAGAGTTTTGTCTTCTCTTGTGTGGTTTTATTTACATGCACCAGAGCATGGTTATACATTCCCTAAACTCTGCTGAGCATGGGGCACGTGTCTGTAATCCCAGGTTTTGGGAGGTTGAAACAAGAGCATTGCCTTGAGTCTGAGACCAGCCTGGGCTACGTAGCAAGAACCTGTCTCCAAACAAAACCAACCAAACAAAAAAGCACCCAAACCCAGATATGACGGTGCCCCCGTGCAATTGTAGCACTTGGGAGACGGAAGCAGAGGATGAGGAGTTCATGGCCATCCTCAGCTCCATAGCAAATTGAAGCAAGTCTGTGCTGAGACTTGTCTACCAAAAAAAAATTTAGTCAACCCCTTTAAATGAAAAGAATTGACCCAAGATGAGAAAGATTCTTGGATCCTGTAATTCTTGTTTATATGCTAGAAATTTCAGAAATTATAGTTGGACTTTTCTCAATTGATTTTTTTTGTTTGTTTTTAGAGGTAGGGTCTCGCTCTAGCCCAGGCAAGGTAGTCTCAGGGTGACCTCAAACTCACAAAGATCCTCCTGCCTCTGCCTCCCAAGTGTTGTGGTTAAAGATGAGTGCACATCTGGCTTCTTTTCTCTCTTTTAAAAATATTCTTTTTTTTTTTTTTTGAGGTAGGGTCTCGCTCTAGTCCAGGCTGACCTGGAATTCACTATGTAGTCTCAGGATGGCCTTGAACTCACGGCAATCCTCCTACCTCTGCCTCCCGAGTGCTGGGATTAAAGGCATGCACCACCACGCCCAGCAAAAAATATTCTTATTTATTTATTTGCAGAGAGAGAGAGAGAGAGAAAGAGAGAGAGAGAGCGTTCACCAGGGCTTCTAGACGATGCAAACTCCAGATGCCTGCGCCACTTTGTGCATCTGGCTTACATGGGTACTGGGGAATTGAACCTGGCTCCTTAGGCTCTGGTGGCAAGTGCCTTAACTGCTGAGCCATCTTTCCAGCCCCAGCCCTCCTTCTCTCTTTTTTAAAATTTTTATTTATTTGTTTTCAAGAAGAGAGACAGAGACACACACACACACACACACACACACACACACACAGAGAGAGAGAGAGAGAGAGAGAGAGAGAGAGAGAGAGAGAGAGAGAGAGAGAGAGAGAGAGAGAATTGGTGTGCCAAGGCCTCCAGCTGCTACAAATGAACTTCAGGTACATGAGCTATTCTGTGTATCTGGCTTTATGTGGGTACTGAGGAATTGAACCTAGGTTGTTAGGCTTTTCAGGCAGATGCCTTAACCGCTGAACCATCTCTCTCGCGCCCCCCCAACACACACCCTTCTCTCTCTGTGTGGACTCAGGGTTTCCCATGGAGCACTTACTCCATCTCCATCCTATCTGGAATCACTGGTGTCCCAGAATCCACCAGCAGCCAAAGCAGCTCATAGGAGAAAGGTCTCATTGGGCCTTCAAGACTGTAGGAAGACCAGCAAGCCACGTGAAGACACGTCAGAGGACGTACCACGTGAATCATATGGAAAGGCTTGACAGGAACTCTAGTCTGAGGGACCCACAAAAATTCTACATTTTCAAAGTGACTGAAGAGTTTGAGGAAGTCCCAGGTCCCCCATGGCAGGGCTGAAGCTACCCTCTATATAAGGTATTCTTTCTTTTTTTAAAAAATATTTTATTTATTCATTTTCAAGCAGAGAGATACAGAGAGAGAGAGAGAGAGAGAGAGAGAGAGAGAGAGAGAGAGAGAGCACCAGGGCCACCACCTTGTGGGTCTGGCTTATGTGGGTCCTGGGGAATTGAACCCGGAGCCTTAGGCACTGGAGGCAAGTGCCTTAACTGCTGAGCCATCTCTCCAGCCCATAAGGTATTCTTTCTAAAAGGGCAATTCTTCTGATTCCAATGGTAGCTAAGAGAAAACCCATCACCTCTTTCTGCATGACCAGCAGGAGATCCCAGATTCTCCTTTGCCCCCGAGGATGGCAAGTTCAGGCCTGGATCCAGCATGGGTGGTCACTCATGGCCTGGCCTCTCCATTTCAAGGCTCAGGACCAGATGTGTGCACAACGATATGGGGGAGAATGGGCTTCTTAGTGCTCAGATTTGCCCTTCTGGAAGCTTCTACGACACAGCAGAACCCTGTATTCTTTGTCTCCAAGGCTATCTCCAGCGCTCTGCAGACCTTGGGGACTTGCCAAAGCCCTCCTCACATAGGTCCCATTGTACTGTGAGGAGCGGTTTACTTAGCCTTTGGAATGCTGAGGGAAGGACACAGAACACCCAATCTCAGCTTTGTCCGTATCAGTAATCAGTGAATAAGGAGCCCTCTCTGGGAACTTCAACCCTCCTGCTCTTTAAGATAGGGGTGTAGGATGAATCACATCCTGATGCCAGTGAACACCAACTGAGCCAGTAGGCAGACGCTGAAGAGAATGAGGAAGATCACGAATTTACACCCTGCCTGGGCTATGCCTTTGCAGGGTATGGTGGTGTGTGTGTGCCTATAATCCCAGCACTCGGGAGGCAAAAGCAGAAGGATCAGAGTTCAAGGCCAGACTCAGATACTTAGTGAGTTCAAGGACAGCTTATACTATAGAGATCTTTACTCAGAAAACAAACAAGAGGGCTGGAGAGGTGGCTCAGCCCTAAGGTTTGAGTTTGATTTCCGGATGCCCATGTAAAGCCAGATGCACAAAGGGGCTCATGCATCTACAGTCTGTTAGCAGCGGCGGTGTGCCCATTCTCCTTGTCTTTCTTTCTTTTTTTATTTAAATATTTTATTTATTCATTTTCAAGCAGAGAGATGGGGGAGAGAGAGAGAGAGAGAGAGAGAGAGAGAGAGAGAGAGAGAGAGAGAGAGAATTCACCAGGGCCACCACCTTGTGGGTCTGGCTTATGTGGGTCCTGGGGAATTGAACCCAGGGCCTTAGGCACTGGACTCAAGTGCCTTAACCGCTGAGCCATCTCTCCAGCCCAGCTCCTTGTCTTTCTCTCTCTGCTTGCAAATAAATAAATAAATACTAAAAAGAGAAAACAGAGGATCTGCATACTAAATATATTTAGCTCCTTGGCCTCCATGTCTGTCTTTAAAACATTCCAGGGCCTGTGAATGGTAGATTTCGATGTGCAAAGCCCTGAGTTAGATTCCCGACACCAGGACAAAACCAAACATTGTGAAAGACAAAAATCCCCTTTTTGACTCAGCTCAAGAGAAGGGGATCTCCTAGTGGAGTTCAGAAGGAGCTGAAGAAGTGCATGTCTTCCTTCTTGACAAAGCCCAGCAGACAGATGAGGGCATCCTCAGAGAAGCCCGGATCAGAGCCAGAAAGAGCCTCACGGAGGAGAAGCTCACAGACTTGGCGGGGTCTTGACAGCTGGTGCTTTAAAAAAAACAAAACACAGAGCCGAGGTGTCTAGTGGGAACTGGTGACTGTGTGCCTGTGTGGTACACGTGTGTGTCCATAGGTGTGTGGGTGCACACACACATAAGGAGGCCAGAGGCCAACAGCAGTTGTCTTCCTGTTTTTTCTTCTCTTGCTTCCCACCTTATTTTTCGTGAAACAGGTTCTTTCACTGAACTCAGAGCTCACCAACTCAACAAGACTTGCTAAGCACTGGCGTCTCAGGGGTGCACACCATACTGGCATTGTGAGAGTTCTGGGGTCTCAAACTCAGATCCTCACATTGCTTACCCACTGAGCCTTCTGTGTGTGTGTATGTGCACACACGTGTGTGCCACAGTGCACATGTGTATGTAGAGGCCGGCCTCGGGTACTGGGCTTCACCTTCCTGCTTGCTAGAGGCAGGATCTCACATTGCTCGCCACTGTCTGTGTTCACCAGGCTGGCCTACGAGATTCTCCTCCCTCTACCTCCCCTTTCACTGTAGGTGCCCTGGGATTCCAGACTCAAGCCCTACAGTGTCTGGCTTTTACGTGGGTTTCTGGGATCTGAACTCAGTACTCGTGCTTTATCCACTGAGCCATCTCCCCAGCGCTTGGTTTTGGTTTCTGGTACAAAGTCTCAGTCTGTAGCTCGGGCTGGCCTTAAACTCATGGCAATCCTCCTGCCTCAGTGTCCCATGGTGTGAGCACCATGCTGCCTCATAATTGGTGCTTTTAAAAAATTATTTATTTGTACATGTGTGTGTGTGCACACGAGTGTGCCAGAATCTATCGCTGCTGCAAATGGAATGTCAGATGCTTGTACCACTTTTTGTGGGTGACTGAGGTCTTGAACCACAGCTGGCCAACTTTGCAAGCAAGTGTCTTTAACCACTTAGCCATCTTCCCACAATGGGTGGTTGGGATTTTTGTTTTTAATTATTATTATTTTTTGTTGTTTTGGTTTTCAATGTAGGGTCTCCTTCTAGTCCAGGCTGACCTGGAATTCACTACATAGTCTCGGGGTGACCTTTGCCTCTGAAGTGCTGGGATTAAAGGTGTGGGCCACCACACCTGACTCTGAACTCAGTCTGATAGCCCAGGCAGGCTGTGAGCTTTAGATCCTCCTGCCTCGGCCACCTGAACAGCCACCAGGCCCAACTTTCCCAGCTTCCCCGGAGATTCCCACATTGCCAGACTCCTTGACCCACTGAGGAAGTGAGCCCCTCAGCCCTGCGTCCCAGGACAGGAACAGGATGAGAGCCAGGTCGCTTGACTCTACTCTGCACTCTGTCCCCTGACTATCCAGTACTTATGCGAATAGGAGCTCGGCAGGTACCCTCTCTCCACGCCTCTAGTACTCACACTTGGTCACATTGAAACTGAAAGATATAAAAGGCTTTCTTTGAAGTAAGTGGGGTGCAAGAAATGAACTGTTCTTTGGGCTGGAGAGATGGCTCAGTGGTTAAGACACTTGCCTCCAGTGCCTAAGGCCCTGGGTTCAATTCCCCAGGACCCACATAAGCCAGACCCACAAGGTGGTGGTCCTGGTGCACTCTCTCTCTCTCTCTCTCTCTGTATCTCTCTGCTTAATAAAGAAAAAAAAATTTAAATCCTCCTCTATTCAATTTCTCTCTCTTCCTTTTTCTCTTTTTCTCATAAATACATAAAAAGCTAAAATGTAAAATAAAATAGGGCCCAGCATGGTGGCGCACACCTTTTTAAATCCCAGCACTGGGGAGGCAGAGATAGGAGGATCACTGTGAGTTTGAGGCTAGTCTGGGACTATAGCATGAGTTTCAGGTCAGCCTGGGCTAGAGTGAGACCCTACCTTGAAAAAGAAAAGAAAGAAAAGAAGAGAAAGGAAGGAAGGAAAGAAAGAAGGAA
The DNA here is from genome assembly GCA_004024765.1 of Zapus hudsonius. Taxonomy (NCBI): domain Eukaryota; kingdom Metazoa; phylum Chordata; class Mammalia; order Rodentia; family Dipodidae; genus Zapus; species Zapus hudsonius. The sequence continues at coordinate 3,840 of PVHP010046592.1, read as the reverse complement.
GAAGAAGAAAGAAAGAAAGAAAGAAAGAAAGAAAGAAAGAAAGAAAGAAAGAAAGAAAGAAAGAAAGAAAGAAAGAAAGAAGAAATGAACCTTATTGGTCCTAAACCAAACCACTACCCCCCCCAGGAGAATCACCAGGTCATGTTCACAAAAGGCAATAAAGTTCAAACTTTGAGCCACTCACCTGTCTGGAGACCTGTGCCTGACCCTTGACACGCCTGGGCTTTGAGATGAGCTGTGATCTGTCCTTCCAGAGCGATCTTAAATGACTACAGAGGGTAGTCAACCCTGGAAAGCTGAAGAGTGAGTCTTTTACATACAATAGGACTGTCTTAGGTCATCGGACCATCTGATCCAATGGATGGACTCAGAGATTGTTCTCCAGGTCTGTTCAGCCCTGGGTGAGGAGAGGATAGTGGGCTGGAAGTCAGGGCACAGATTCTATATGGGCTGGGCTTCCTTTCTTGCATTTGGAACTTTGATTTAAGAAAAAAAAAAGCCGGGCATGGTGGCTCACGCCTTTAATCCCAGTACTCGGGAGGCAGAGGTAGGAGGATCACCATGAGTTCAAGGCCACCCTGAGACTACATAGTGAATTCAGGGTCAGCCTGAGCTAGAGTGAGACCCTACCTCGAAAAACAAAACAAACAAAAAAAGAACCTTGGGCCAGGCATGGTGATGCACACCTTTAATCCCAAAACTTGGAGGCCAAGAGGCAGGAGGATTGCTGTGAGTTAGAGGCCAGCCCAGGACAACACAGTGAGTACCAGGTCAACCTGGGCTAGAGTAAAAGCCTACCTTAAAAACAAAATGAACAAGCCAAAAGAGGTTTTGAGCATCCACCATGAGCCTGGTACATCAAAGAGTTCAATCTTAATCTCAAGGGGCCCCTGCCCTGTTAACCTCCGGACACACAGAACACCCTTTAGACATTGATGAGGACTGGAAGTGTTAGAGTGCTTACCCAGCATGCACCACACCAAGTCACCCTGAAGCAGCACCCAAAACCAAATCTCAAAGTGTTAGAGAAAGTTCTAGAGCTAGGTTTCCCAGTCTGATGTCTTCTACCTAGAACCCGCCAATTCTTGTGGATATATACCCTTCCCCTGTCTCAGACTCACTTTCCCCATCAGTAACATGAACTTGACTCCAGAATTCTGCCCCCACCCACCTCCCAGTTCTCAGAAATCACAAATGATTTTGTGATCCCCTTCCTGGGCTGGAGAGATGGCTTAACGGTTAAGGTGCTTGCTTGAAATACCTAATGACCTGGGTTCAATTCCCCAGTGCCCACATAAAGCCAGATGCACAAAGTGGTGCATGCATCTGGAGTTTGTTTGCAGCAGCTGGAGGCCCTGGTGTGACCATTCTCTGTATTTTGTCTATATCTCTCTGCTTGCAAATAAACTAATATTTAACAAGAAAGAAAGAAAAAGAAAGAAGGAAGAAAGAGAGAAAGAGAGGTGGCCTTCCTGTGGTCTTGGAAGTCTTCGTGGGTGAACACGTAAGATTGTCCTTAGGGGAGATAGAGGAAAGAATGCTTAACCCATCCCAAGATACAGCCAGCCTCTTCTAGATCAAAGGTTGACTGGGTAACACAAGAACAAACGGGCATGGGCTCTGGTGACCCCCAGGAGCCACCCTCTTCCTTCAGACAATGCGAAGGAGGACTTGGTGCAGAATTCCTCAGCCAACAGTAAATAATTACCCAGGTCCATGCTAGGATGTGACCAAGGCCAAGGAGGCCTCTAATCTCATAGAGGAGCAAGTAGTCAGCAATTAAGAGGGAATCAGGACTTTTGTGCCCTTGAAGTCATATCAAAAATCATCATTTAGAAGAAAATGGATGCAACAGGAGATGAGCATATTAAGTGAACTAAGTGCACATTTCAGAAAGACAAATAGCATGTTTGCTTTCATTCTTGGTTCCTGGAGTTTATATAAATTCATAAAATCATGTATGTATAGAAGATGTGAAAGTAGAAATTTAACTGTTTAGAGGCACAGAGGAGGCTAACCAGAGAAACAAGAGCGAGAGTGAAGGGGATGGTGGGGAATAGGCTCAACATATATCATACATAGATTTTTGGTTATTTTTTACTGACAGCTGCCATAATTATAGACAACAAACCATGGTAACCCCATTCCCACCCCGTTTCCCGCCTCTGAAATCCACCGCCATATTTTTGTTTGTTTAAATAGGGTCTGGATGTAGCCCAGGCTGATCTGGAATTCACTTTATTGTTCCAGGTTGGCCTCGAACACCCAGAAATCCTAACTCTGCCACCCTAGTGCTGGGATTAAAGGTGTGTGCCACCACACCTGGCTTTATTATATTCTTTTTTTGTTTTTTGATTTTCGAGGTAGGGTCCTGCTCTAGCCCAGGCTGACCTGGCATTCACTCTGTAGTCTCAGGCTGGCCTCAAACTCACCGAAATCCTCCTACCTCTGCCCCCCCTCCCCCAGTGCTGGGATTAAAGGCGTGCGCCACCACGACTGGCTCTAGATTCTTTTTTTTTTTTTTAGGAGGGGTGGTTCTTGGTAGGGGTTCACTCTATATCAGGCTGACCTGGAATTCACTATGCGGCCTCGAATTTATGACAATCCTCTGCTGGGATTAAAGACTTGTACACACACACCCGGATCTACATTATATTCTTGTAAGAAAACTTTAAGAAAGGGCTGGAGAGATGACTCTGATTAAGGCACTTGCCTCCAGAGCCTAGGAACCCGGGTTCAATTCCAAAGTACCCAGGTAGGCTAGATACACAAGGTGGACCATACATCTGGAGTTCCTTTGCAGTGGCTAGAGGCCCTAGTGCACCTATATTCTCTCTCTTTCTCTCTCTCTCTCTCTCTCTCTCTCTCTCTCTCTCTCTCTCTCTCTCTCTCTCTCTCTCTTCATATGTATCTCTCTGCTTGCAAGTAAATAAAATGTTTATAAAAAATTTTTAAAAAAGAAAAATTTAAGAAATAAAATTTAAAGAGTGAGAGAGAATAAAACTATTTGTAGAACAGTTGGGGGTGGGGGTGGGGCTTCACAGATGGTAGCTGAGACGGTCATGCTCGAGATTTAGACCCAAATGACAAGAACAAGCCAGGTAGGAAGGTAGGCAAGAGAGCAAGGGCCTTTCAGGCAGGTCCAGAAGGAGCTGGAAGCCACTGGAGGATTCTATAAAGAATCCGATGCCTGGTCCACTCTTACCTGGAGGCCTTGGCGCTCACTGTTCTCTCCCACCATCCTGTGTGCTCAGTGATGCAGCCCCGGCCTCCCTGACCCCTCCCTCCCACAGCACCCTGAAGACCAGACCTTTCTCATGATGGCTGGGCGCTGGAAGCAGGCACAGGCCAAGACTATCCACAGGACACAGCAAGGAAATCCCAAAACTTCTGTTTTCAAGGTTTTTATTGAAAATCAACATACGCAAACAATATCGCATGATTATAACCCCTCCACCACACTCCCTCCCCCATCCCAACGTCTCCCTCCTGCTGAGCAGGTCTTGATGGTCAACAAGTGTGAGGTCATGGACACCAGAGCCACTGCGGTCTGGAAGGGCGTTCAAGGACATCCCCGCGCTCCGGACCGGCTGGCCCTGTTCCAATCAATCCTCAACCGGTCAGTCCCACTCTGTCGGGGCGCGGATGGTCAGGGGCGCTGCGTTCTTGCGCCCCGCGCGCAGGCCTGGGAAAAAGAGGGGCCACAGAGTCTCCTTGAAAGTGTCCCTGAAGGTGTGGATATGCGAGCGGTCGGCGACGTTGTAGAAGGACAGCGTGCCGGCCTGGTAGTCCAGGAACACGGCCACCCGCGTGGGTTTCACCGGGACCCCCAAAGGGGTG
>PVHP010046591.1:0-13197 GCA_004024765.1 Zapus hudsonius | reverse complement strand
CTGATTGGTCTAGTATAGACCAAACAGCTGTCTCTCTGCCTTACCTGGGGGAAATTTTAAAAGGCACCTTATTCTTCCACATGGCATCCTAGAAGGAGGATTTTCATTTTCTAGGTAAGGCCCTGTAATGGGGTCAGCTGGGGGTTAGAATTTAGATAATGCCCAGCTAAAATTGCAATGCACCCCAAAATTTAAGGAGTGCCCAAATTCTTGTCTATAAAGTTAAAGAATTAAAATCATAGACAACAAGATATTAAGGGATAGTTGGAGACTTTATTATTTAAGGGAACATGGGGAGTTACAGAGTTCCCCAGCCACCAGTGTGGGGAGAACACGTGGAGAGTTTAACAGAACTTATGCTGTTTAGCTAAACAGGCAGCAGTAAAAAAAAAAATAACAGAGGGCTCCCATCATGAGAAGGAGAGGTTCATGTGAAAAAATCTGGAGCCTTCCCCAACCAGGCTGGGGTAGGGAAAAGCCTTACCTTTCTAAGACCCAGAGATCAGAGGTCCTTCTGCTGGCCTGACATGTGGGGAAGAGAGGGAGAACCTTTGTCCTAGGGAACTTAAAATTAAAGTTCCCCCAGGTGAGTCAGAGAGACAGCTGATTGGCTCATACCTGACCAATCAGTTTTAGCACCTAGGCTTTAGCTCTACATAGATACCTCCCACTCAAGGGGAGGGTGTCTTTGGAGCTGCCTGACCTGTCACAATCCCCCTCTGAAGAAATAACCACAACTGCTGTTAGGGTACTAGGGTATGGAATTGAAAAAAAAAGCACCAGAAAGAAGTACATACATGTTTAAGAAACAAGAGTTAACAATACCCATTTTGGTCCTGTAGGAGGCAAGGCAAAGCTCTGATTGGGGAGGGGTTCAGGAGGAGCTTGGCAATATTGTGTGGGGTCTCTCTCCTAAACTCCCACATATTTCCCCCTCTCTTGAAGACACCCCAACTGCTGTTGGGAAATGGGGATGAAGAAATATCTCTCTTATCTATTTTCTGCTGAATAGGACACGAAGTTATGGCAGCTGGGGGTATCTCTCAGAGAGGGGAGCGTCCCTACCTAAGGCCCAAGAGACCCATTAGCCATATATCACATTGCCAAGATTTTGTCCTGTCTCACGTTGTGAGGAAGGAGGTGGGGTATCTCCCTGGAAGTGGGGAGTGTTTTATATAGGGTGTCCAGTGGAGAGTGGTGCAGTGTAGATGTTGTTCGATTGTTGTCCACTGTGGAAACTCAAGATCTATCTCCAGAATTGATTATCGAATGGCATCACAGCATCTGATATGGTCCGACATGGTTCCTGTATGGCTTGTAAAGCATATGACATATATTAACAGAGTTATTAATTTAATCTTAATAATAGCACAAGTGTCACCTTGGGCAGCTATGAAGGCATTTAGAGCCCTGTAATTTTTATGATCGTCTTTCTCATTTGAAATTTAGAATTAAGGCTATTTTTTTAGCAGTATCTTTTCCAATGGAAATAATAAACATTTTAGATGACCATATCATTGGAAAACACTCCTGTCTGTTGCCCAGGGTGACACTCGAACCTAGTATAAAGTATCCTCTCTGCCTCATCTTCAAGGACTCCCTTCAGCAAGGTTTTCCTCAGAGACTCTAAGCTGCTAAGCAGGGAGAAGTTCAGCTTCCCTGCAGTTAACTCTGTCAGCAGCCTTCCTGGTTTTAGCTTTCTTTCTTGTTTAGTAATTAACCCTCTTTCCACCTCCATCCACCCTAGAAAGAAGTGATCCATGTTATCATCTCCTTCTGTAGACAGAGACCTGAAACCTAAAACTTGGGTGACATGTCCTTTTTGTTCTCGGTGTTTACACTTGGGTGTGCACACTCGAACACCACTCTGGTTTTGACCCAGGCACCTGGGGAGGTTGCTATGTCTGCCTTTGTCATTTGTTTGTCTTCTTGAAGTTTATACTAGGGATATCTCTCAGATTTGTCCTTAGGCAAGGGAGGCACCATGGCCAGGCTCGAGAGAATGAATAATTTGTTAGCTTAGGTCACTTGGAAAGACCTTGGGGAATCCATTATTTTTACATCTTAGTATGCCTGTCACATGCACCTCTGTTTGGAGTCTTTGCCTTACTAAGGGTCACTGGGTCACCTGCTGCAGATGATCTTTGTTTTCTCCTGCAGGTGTTGATTCTCTTGGACAGCGATTCCTGACGGTGAATCCCTGCACGCTGGAACATGGGAGTGAGGAAGAAGGATGCTGCTTCTCGTTGTCTTCCTGTAACTCCTGTTGGGTCCCAGCCTAATGAGCGACTTTGAGCTAAGTTTTAGAATACAATATGGGGCCCCACAAGGTGGCACACACCTTTGGTCCTAGCATGTGGTAATACGCGCCTTTGATCCCAGGAGGCAGGGGTGATGGCTGATAGCCCTAATCCTGTTTGTTAATGCTAATAAGCTTTGTTCCTACTTTCTGAGCTTCCTTTTGAGAGAGATAAAGCTAAACAATGCAGCCTTGGGCTATAAAAGGGTTTTGGATGCTGAACTAAAAATTTGAGATTTGCCCGACATATCTCCCAGCCGCGTGTGTCTGTCTGGCCACTGCCTCATCTCTCCCTGATGGAGCCCAGTCTCCTGCTGGCCGGTGAGACTTGGGCTAACAGCAGGGGGCCAGGGGTCCACGACCCTCCACAACATCTCCAAGCATCATGTCATAAAGCATCACACTGTGCGGGAGGTGTGTGTCTAGGAGCAGCTGGGACTCTGCGGGGCTGGCTCCCAGAGCCCTGGGATCACAGGGTCTTAATCTGCAGACGTTTTGGAACAAATGTCTTCATTTTCAAATGAAGACTCAAATTCTGTAGCATCTTTCCTCTTCTGCAACCTTTGGCATCAGTGAGGGCCCAGCAAGAAGCCGGCCTTGTTTAGCTGCCATACTGTGTAGGAAGTGTGATGAGTCAGGGCATATGTCTCACAGGCATCTGCCCCCATGAAGCTTCCCATGACCAAGAGCACCCCCTTAAAGATACGATTTACACAGACATTTGAGATCTCCATTTCCCCTTAGTGTGTCATGGGTGTGCCCCACCTTGTAATGGCCTATAGGGAGACATCACACACATTACAGTAAATTGCATATGCTCAGCCATCTAGGGCCTGGCATCTGGTCTCTGGAGGGCCCCAAGGAAAAGATGCTGGGCTCTGTTTGTACTGTCTCCATTAGTCAGTTTGTAGTCTCTGTAGTCAGCAAGAATGAACACACACACACACACACACACACACACACACACAACACTGAAATACTTTAGAAATCACACCCACTTTGCCTCCGAGGTTGGTGACAACAGGCCAGCTTCTCTGTGGGGCAGAAGAGATGTGTGGAAGGAAAAGAATGACATATTGTTCTCCTAAGGTGCTCACATCTGCTCAGGATGCCAAGAGTTCAGGAAATGGCCTCAGCCAAGGCCAGAATTCCGCAATCTAGCCAGCAACTGGCTCAGAATCCTTCTTGCCTATAGCAATCTGCAGAACAGGGATATCTCATACGCTACGAGGAGTGTTCACAGGACAAGGGTGCCTTCTTAAGTGACAGCTTTGCTCACCGCAGAGATGACAAGCTAACCCTGCTGCTGGCATATCAGAACACTGGTGCATTTTTTCTTGTGGTGCCCAGGAACCCAGGTAGCCAGGCCACGGATGCCCAGGTAGAAACTTGCAGAAAAGGGCATGGCTGAGTTTGGTGTGGGAGACATCATTCCACGTACCAGTATCTAACTCAACATTTCTTTGGGGCCTTTGTGAGGCAACACTCCCAAGCCAGGTTGTTGGTGGGGCTGTGTTGTGCTCAAAGAAATACAGAAGAAATGCTGTGTGCTCGCATCCAAGAGGAAGCAGCAATGAGGTCTCTGAGTGAGTTCCCAGTCCTCTCTCCTCACAGCGGTCAACACAGGACTTGTGCTGAGATGTAAAGCTATAAGAATGGACATGTTGGACCACTGTTTTAGATTTATTCTGAAAGTGGTATCTATAGGATTTTTTTAAGTCTTAAATATATATTTATTGTCCATAATGAGTTACATTATTCAGTGGGCAAACAATGAGTTGCTATCCCCAATTCCCCAATGCCCCCCCATCCCCAATCAGCTGGATATCCTCCTCCGTGTACCGTCTGGATCAGTCCTTGTGGCAGGGGACCATGGATAGCCTAGTACTCAGCTCGGTCCTCCTGGCCCAAGTGTGTTGTTACTGAAGGGTGCCATGCCTCTGGATAGTCTCCCCCACCATGGCTCTTACAATCTTTCTATAGGATTTTTAACTAACCAGGAATGAGTTGAGAAAGAAGGGGTAAAAAAATGACCCATGATTTTTTTTTGGTGTGTGTGTGTGTATGGATGTGTATACCACAGCACGCGTGGGGAGGTCACCGGACAAGCTCAGGGTATTATCGCTCCCGTTCCATCTTGTTGGAGACAGGGTCTCTGTTCATCACTGCAAATGCCAGACTGGCTGGCCACAAGCTTCAGGATTCTCCTGGCTTCCACCTTTTATTGCTCTAGGCATGCTGGGAAACCAGACACACAGCTTCAAGTGGGTTCTGAGGATATGAGCTGGTGCCATGAGGCTTGTGTAGCGAGTACTTTTAACCACTGAGCAATCTCCCCTGCCTTTACTCTGATATCTTTACTCTGAGGTGGAGATGCTGTTGTTCAGGCTGTCAATTTCTGATGTCTCGGCTCCACACTCTACCTTCATGGCTTGCTCTGAGAAAATACATCCAGGTCCTTTAGAGGGCTCCTCCTTTGCCAGTTGGCCTGATACCAAGCTCTTGAGGCTAAGAATATATATGAGCAACCAGTCCAGTCATCTTGATCAGGGAGATCATGTGGGAAGAACTGCGCCAAGCTTCATTCCAGAGGGAGAAACACATCAGGCAAATAAACAGTAATAGCACACGTAAGGTTCTGTGGCAGGAAAGAGCTCATTTGACCCACAGGAAGATTCTTGGGGCTAGAAAACAAGTGAGGAAATCATGGGAGATGTTTGTCAGAGAGAGTAAAAGCAGAAAGGAGCTACATGCTACAAAGCCCACATGTCAATAGAGACTCTTAAGTTGACAGAATGCCTGGTGAGCCCTGGGGCCCTACATGGAGGTGGGTTGTAGCACGTCGCTGGGATGAATCTCCAAACCAGGCACAATTTTGGAGAGGAAAGTAACAGACCCAGGGGAAGTTAAGGGAAAAAAAGCTGGCCCCCTTTCACAGATCCAAGCAGAGAAAGAGAAACCCACCACCAGCACCTCAAGCAAGCAAGCACATTGTGATGCTATAATTCACAAAATACAGAACTGCCAGACCTGGGGTTCCAGCAGCTGTTTTGCATATCTATCCCTAGTATTTTGCATCCAATTTAGAAAGGGCCAGTCCCCAGGAGACTAGGCCAAAGTGACACTTTCTCACTGTAGTCCCCTCCATGACACTGCCATGGAGCATGCCTGCACCCCAGTGCTAGCCGGCCAGCAGCACACCTGGCCCAGGACAGCAGCCAGCCCAGAACCCCCGCCCGGGTGTGCTCTTGCACAGACGTGCCGTGGACCAGAAGCAGCCCTGGGAAAACTCCAGCCAGACCCGTTCCTGTTCCTTTTTCTTTTTTTTATTAAAACAACACTGCAGCTAGGCTCCATGATGCCAGCACATCACAGCAATGCCCTGCTTCTCAGATGGTGACTCGAGCCAACAGCTAGTGCTCCTTCTGTTTTGCCTTACAGATATTTTATTGTTTGTATACTAGGTACAGCTGCAAAAGAATGAAAATGGTATTCTCTAGAACATGAGAAGATGAAGTTATTATACAAGACGAATGGGCATAGAGACTATTATTACACATGTAGCAATTATACCAATGTTTTACAATCCTCTTGCTTGAAATTGTAGAGTTGATCCAGGAATGACTGCATGCCTTTATAAAACAGTTTTATTACTGGTATTTATGTGAAGGTTACAGAAAGCTGCTCTATGTAACTATCGTGTCTTGGAGGACAGGACTTAACCATGACTTTTTGATATTATGGAGAAGAAAGCAAATGTGAGAATTGGTTATTCTAGAAATGCTACTTAAACTGGAATGGAATATTATATATTCCTTTCTGATTTCCATTCAGTTATAATTTATCAACTGTCAAATGAGAGCCAGTGGTCCTGAGCCTGTTGTTTTCACACTGTGAGTACTCAAATCTGCTCAAACAAGTCCTCCTCACCAGGCCTTTGCTACTGGTTGTGGTCATCATTGTTGTTGTGGTAGTAAGTGAAGCCTGGTTAGGCTGCAGTTAACACAGGTGAACCCCAATGAACTACTGTGTGCCACAGAACACTAGCACCCTGCCTTACGTTCAAGGGCACAGCCAGATCAATTTCCAAATCCCAGATCTGTCTTCTGATCCACTCTTGGTACCAAATGGATCCAATTATAAGAGAAAACATACAGAGTCATTTGAACAGGAAATACACAGCATTAAAAAGTTATTTGGGGCCAGGGAGATGGTTTTGTGGTTAAGAGACCTTGCCTCTCTAACACGAGGGCCCCAGACACCTTGAGCTTCATTCCCAGCACCCATGTGAAAAGCTGGGCATTGCCACACAAGCCTATAACCTCAGTCCTGCAGGGGTTGGAGACAGAAGAAGAGCTGAGGCTTACTGGTCAACCAGTCTGACTGAAAATGGCAGCTGTTGGTTCAAGAGAGAGACGCCATCTCAAGGAGTCAGTAAGGAGAAATGATAGAGGAGGATTGTGCACAGGGCGAACGCACATCTGCACACATGTATGTGTACACAATATATACATACACCAACACACACACATGCTACAAATATACACGCCTTCAAATAAATTATTCAACACACAGGCCATTGGAATAATGAGACGGTGGCTTATAAAGACATCTAGAGGAATCTCAGGAATTATAGGGGAACAGGCATGATGTCAGGAGCAGCACTAACCCCCAGCTTGAGACCTAGCCCCCAAGGAAGAAGGCCTAGTTCAGAATTGAAATGAGGGAGTCATTGGAGAAGGTACAGCCAGAACTCCCCAGAACTCTATTTTCTGGAGTTTGATACTTGAATGGGAAGGTGCTTGGATGCTCAAGGGACCAGCTGGCCATTGGTCATTGAAGTCCACCATACACAGCAGGCTTGGGATACTAGGGAAGTGCCCTGTGTCTGGATCCAGGGATTGGGCCATCTGCAGGAGTCATCCTTAAGGTGAGGCACAGGTCCTGTCAGCTTGTTGCGCCCCTTTACTATCAGGCCAGTTGGCAGGGAAGAGCTGTGTGAAGGACCTGGATCCACTTTCTCAGGGCAGGTGACAAATCAGCACCTGCACAAATTACACCTTCATCTTCCTGTTGTCCGAGATAAAATCCTGGGTTATCCTTTTCTTCCCTCTTTCTACCCTCACTCCTGATTAGTTAGGAAAATCTTACAGCCTCTCCCTTCAGAATAAATCCAGAACATGATGACTTCGCTCCATCACTGTGGCACCACCTGATCTCTGCCACCATTATCCTTTGATGGTGTTGTTACATGTGCTGTCCCCAAGAGTTCATGTATTGGAACTTTGGTCCTCAGGGAGTCAATGTGGACAAGGTGGGATCTTTAAGAGGAGGAGCCAAGTAAGAGGCCTTTAGGCCATTGGAGCCCAGTGTGTGGAAGGGATTAAGGTAGTTCTGGTGAGAGTTCTGATTTGCTTCTGTGGAGATGGACAAGCCTGGCCTTTCTCCAGCCTCTCTGGGCTCCATCTGGCTACATGATCTCTGTCTCTCTGGGATCCTTCTGGCTACATGATCTCTGTCTCTCTGGGCTCCTTCTGGCTACATGATCTCTGTCTCTCTGGGATCCTTCTGGCTACATGATATCTGTCTCTCTGGGCTCCTTCTGGCTACATGATCTCTGTCTCTCTGGGCTCCATCTGGTTAAATGATCTCTGTCTCTCTGGGCTCCATCTGGCTACATGATCTCTGTCTCTCTGGGATCCTTCTGGCTACATGATCTCTGTCTCTCCGGGCTCCTTCTGGCAACATGATCTCTGCCCCTCACACACATGATGTTGCCATCTGCCATGAGGTCCTCACCAGGACCAAGATGATACCCTTGGACCTCAAGAGCTGTGAGAAAAATATACCTCTTTTCTTTACAAAGTCACACCACCTTCTGCTGTTGCCATAAACACGGTTTAATACATACCAGTAACTTCCTTATTCACCTCTTCCTTCTCTCTGAGACTCTGAAAATCTGTATTCAACAGGGTGGTCAAACTATCCAACCGTTCTATTAAACAACTCTCCAGCAGCCCAGAGTAAAAAGTCAAGTCTTTATAAGGCCTATACCCTACAAACTATAGGTTGCTGTTGCCTCTGATTATAGATGACCAAATCAGGAAACTGGAAATCACTTCTGGCTGCTCCCTGTCCCCTGCCTCCTACATCCCCTCCTGTTCTCTCCAGGAATTCTGGCTTCCATTGCATCCTCCAGAGAACTCCCAGGGTCTTGGCATGTGCTCTCTCTGCCTCTGATATTAGCCTCCTGCGGATTCACTTCTCATTTCCTTAAGGGCTTCGGTATCAGTTTCTTGTTGTGTCCAAAAACTGGCCAGAAGCAACTGAAGTAAGAAAGGGTTGATTTTGGTTTGCAGTTCCAGGCTACAGGCCATCAGGGTGAGGAAGGCATGGGCGTGTGTGAGTGAAGTGCGAGTGTGTGTGAGCGAAGAGTGGGCGTGTGTGAGTGAAATGTGGGCGTGTGAGAGTGAAATGTGGGCGTGTGAGAGTGAAGTGTGGGCATGTGTGAGAGTGAAGGCCTTAATGACTGCCTAACTAATAGGCTGTTTACAACATGGAAGGGTTTGCAAAGAAGTTTTACAGGTGGCATAGGAGCCTGGAAACCAGTTTCTCAGCCCAGCCTCCCGCTGGCCCCTGGGTCACCCTCAGGAGGGTGCTGGGACACAGGCTCTGGTTAGAACTGGGCATGTTTCCATTGGGTCCTTTCTGCTGTCTCCGCAGGAATGAGCACCCCTTGCTGTATCTATGAAGGGACCAGAGAACAGAATGTTACAGAACCTGGCTGGTCAGGGAGCAAGGTCTTCCATAAGCCAAAGAGAATGCCTGGAAGATGCCACGCAGCCAGCCTTCGCTGAACTCTGTCCTCTCTCCACATGGGCCTCTTTACAAGTCCCAACCCTTTGTGTGAGACAGGCCCTCTGCATGCCACCAGGGATCTTGCCTTCTCCCCTGGTGAGGGCTGTCTCATCAGGATCTGACCATGTGGCAGATCACATGCCACTGAGGCTGAGGACCTCTCTCCACAGCCCTTGCTCCCCGAAGATGGGCATTACTGAGAGCCGTGTGCAAGGCTGTGAGCAACAGGCATCTTTTCATGGAAAATGGTTGACTGACAGCTATGTTTACACCTCCAGTCCCTGTGTGTGTGTGTGTGTGTGTGTGTGTGTGTGTCAAGGTGATCAAGGACCCATAAAAAAATCAGAAGAACAACAAAACCCCACTGTCCAGAAAAACAAGGGTACATGGGAGTGCAGTCAGGAACCAAGGAGAGACACTTCTCAGCTTGCTTTCTCCTTAAAAAGAATTCATTAAGCCTTTTTATTTTTTATGCATGCATGTATGTATGTGTGTTTTGTGTGTATAATTGTGAGTGGGTGCGTGTGCATGTACATGTTTGTGGAGGCTAGAGGAAAACCTCAGATGTCATAGATAGGCTCTGCCATTGGCCTGGAGCTCACCACCTGGGCTATAGTGAGCTGTCCGTGAGCCTCGGGGCTCCTCCTGTCTGTCTACATTTTATTAACACCCGGATTATAGGCGGGCACCACATGCCAGTATTTTTATGTTGATGCTGGGAATTCAATTTACATCCTCATGTTTGTGAAGCATCTGACAGAGAATTAAGAGGCAAGGAGAGGAAGTTTTAGGATTATGCTACAGCATGAAAGTTAAATTCCCCATGAGATAGTATTACATTTGAGCTCAGGATTAATTTTGCTTTTGACATTTTTTAAGTCCATAGTTTCTCATCGCTCATGATTGATTCATGGTTAATTTAAAGAAAATCTGGCATTGCCTAGAGGCAGCTATTTCTTGGATTAGCTGTCTTGATATTGGTGATGCCATCATTGCCCCGGGCTGTTGGCTGTGTCCAGGCAGAGCACCTGCCTAAGGAACTTTACACCAAGTTGTTTTGTGTTGCTACCCTGGCCCAAAACTCAGCCCGAGCGTGTGTGTGTGTGTGTGTGTGTGTGTGTGTGTGTGTGTGTGTTGCTTGTTCCCTTCAGTTTTTAAAATAAATCTTTTTTGAATAATTGAATACTAAAAGAAAAATTACAAACATTAGGTTTCCATATGCCCAGTTTCCCTTCTTGTTCAATTCTTACATAGCCATGGTACCTTTGTCCAAGAGAGAAACCAACTTTGCTATATTGGTCTGGGAAAGGCAACTTCAGATTTCAGTCAAATTTTTACAGGTTTTTTTTTTTAAAGATAATTAGTTGCCAATGTGGACTGTTTTAGTATCAGAGAGGAACAGCGTCAGGAACCATGGATGCTGTCGGGAGCCTGACTCAGGACTTCTATGTTGGATCCCTCCTCCCCGGCAGAACAAATTCCATTCTCCTAAGGCTGTAGGAGAGAAAGGTTCCCCAGGGTCTGGAGCCAGGTAGATGGGTTCCTTGGAAAACCTGGCCAATTTTAGCTTTGCTCCACGATGAATGAGTGTTTGTTTTGACATGAAAACAATGTTTTTAATGAGTCCTGGTAGAGTAAACTGTAGCTCTGTCTATCTGAAGATTGAGTGAGGTCCTGGTATTCACTGTGAGCACCAAGCCCAGCATGTGACTTTACGTCAAGGGCAATGTCTATACATATCTGTCGGCCTTACTCTGGAGAGGCAAGGAGAGGAAGTCTTAGTTAGGGTTATGCTACAGCTTGAAGGTTAAATTCCCTATGAGATAGTATTAGAATAAGGCGCCTTTGGGAAACAATTAAGTCATGAAGGTGGGGCCAACAGAATGAAATCATTACTCTCATAAAGATGGCACACAGCCGGGCGTGGTGGAGCTCACCTTTAATCCCAACACTCGGGAGGCAGAGGTAGGAGGATCGCCATGAGTTCAAGGCCACCCTTGAGACTACACATGAATTTCAAGTCTAGAGTGAGACTTTACCTCTTTAAAAAAAATGACACACAGAAGATGCCATCTTTGAGGAAGGATCCATACCTAAACCTTCAACCTGCTGGAGCCTTGATTCTCTAAAAGTCCAGAGGAGAGAGCAACGGAGCTCTGTCCTTTAGAAGCTACCCAGTCTTCTGCTGTAGCAGCCCAGCCGAACTGGAAGGCTGCTTTAATGAGTGGGTGGTTTAAATACCACAGCTCTGGAGGCCAGAAAGGCCAGGATCAAGATGGCGGGGATGAGTGGGACCTGCCTCTCCCTGGAGCACTGGAGCACTGGAGCACTGGGCACTGTTAAAATCTGTTTAAATTGCTCTTAGTGTTAATAATATGTCCTTGAAGTTTAGATTGTAAGCAATTCTTTGGATGTTCATTTTCCTTATAAATAAACATAGATGTTGGGGGATGGCACAATGTGATTTCTTAATTAGCAGGTATTAGACTCAATCTTGCCGCCCTGGTTTTCTTGAGCAAAAGGACTGCCATTCAAACAGCTAGCTGGACAATCCTTACGTCAACATCGGCTTTCTAGAACACTCCACAGATGCCCTGAGACAGCTACGCAAAGATTGAAGCTGATTGTCTGACTCCGTGAAGGTGTGGCCCCAGCCAGGAATGTTCCTATCAGCCTTTCACCATCTCAAGCCTAATGAACGCCACCTGACCTTGAAACCACCTTGGCTAGAGAGGGCACACTGCTCCAATTGGTATAGCAGAGGGATCGCTGTGCCTGGTGACTGTGATTGGTCCAAATGCCCTCTTATCCTACTATATAAGTAGCCCTCTCAGGGTGGACAGATGACAAAGGAGAACAGAGGGCTGGTGTCAAGAAAGATGGAAGGCTGTGTGGAGACAGAGATGAGAGCCTGCACTGTCATGGTGGTCAGGTGAGTTCCACAGAGCTGCCTAGTCTTTAGAACCCAGAGTTTCAGACCCCAAACTGAGACCTGGTGCCTTTACACTGCTAACCCTGGCTTCTTCTCACCTTCATGCGACCTGAGGCTTGCCCGGAGATTGGACCACTAGATGGTGCCACTTGCTGCCAAACCCAGAAGGAAAGGAAGACCTCTGGGAACCAGCACTTAGAGCTTCTCCTGGCCTACCCAAGATCTTTATCTGGGTGGAACCAAGACCTTCAGCCAGCTGACTGATAAGGTAGGTGCCTACATATCTGCCCCCACCCACACCACCACCTGTGGCAGTCCCCCACAGTCTCAAGTGTTTGTGGTTAAGCCTCATACTTAATCGGCAGCTGGTGGAGCCTTGCTGGAGGAGGTGTGTCACTGGAGATGGACTTTGGAATTTAGCCAGGGCTAGCTAGCTCACTTCTGCTGCCTCCTTCCTGCTGATCTGAAATTGTGAGCCATCTTCCTGCTCCCACCATGCTTTTCTCCCCATGATGAAACTTCTCCTTGAAGCTGTGAGCTGGAAATAAACCTTTTCCTTCCATAAGCTGCTTCTGTTAGGGTGTTTTGCGTCCGTCTCTGAGTCCGTGGGTTACTTAGGGGGTTGCAGCGTGCATCAACTCCCCGTTCACCCACGGGAGCTGGGTGAGCAGCGGCTTGGAACAGCCGTGAGCCGAATGAGAGATGAGACCCTCAGGAGAATGCGGCAGTGGGCAGATCTCATTTTATTGATAGATTGCAGCTGTTTATATAGGGAGCAAGATCTGTGGGCATCTCATGAGTTTGATTGGTAGGGGCCAGTATCCTAATTTACATAGATAAATTGAGGGGGCTACATGACTCTATACATGGATAGAATGGTGATGTTAGCAGAGGAAATGAAATCTTATTGTTTGTTATTTGCAGTTAGGCTTTGATCTGCTTATCTTATCTTGGGGACAGCTGTGGCCTGCCTAGGGGCTTTGGAGTTTTCAGGATTGCTAAGATTTACAGGGGCCCCCGGACTTTGCCTCAACTTCCTTCAGAAGGAGACTGTCCCAGAAGCCTGCCAGACTCAGCAAAACCCTACATCCTCCATGCCTCATTAGCA